>JADPWL010003133.1:0-40001 GCA_019059595.1 Marasmia exigua
TCAGGTTTAAAATGTTGTGATCGTCAGATGGCGCCGTCTTTTCTCATCATCAATAAAAGTCGCCGGCCGGCGACTGGTTGCATGCACTTAATGGACGATCGTCTAGCTACATTATTTTGAAGAATCCTGGTAAGTTCGATTTGAATTTGATCAGGAACGAGAACTTGTCCGCGTCTATGGCCCTTCCATAATTTAGTAATGTAACAGTCGTATTGTGCATTGAATGATATAATTCCTACCCTTACTTCACCCACGCGATTATACCTCCCCTCCAGGAACATTGTTTGTTTTGGAAACCCAACACCCGTAGCGCTAACAAAGGAGATAGTAAATTAAAGCATTTAACGACTTTTTAACAAAATGATCATGTAACTGTTCGTAAATCAATGGGTAAAAATCAATAATTTTAATTTAATAATTATATAAATATTAGAACTCACAGAGTTGATGTTCATCTCAAAATAAAACAAAGAGGGATGTAGTATATTATCTCGAGCGCACATGCCGCGAGTTAGCAATAATGGTCCATAGTGTAATGTCAGTTGACTCGGACTGATTGAGCGGGACAGACGTGTCAAGCGGTGCCCAGCGGTGGTGTGTGTGTTGGCGAGCCAGGTTTATTACAACGATATATCGGCAAAATTACACCAATACAGATCAAAATAATAAAGTCATCATGATAATACGGCAAAATTAATAGATAATTTAAACACCAGCTATAACTTCAAGTTCCTTCACTACAAGAAATTTATAATTTACAACTTCATCGATTTTTTTACACTCTATTTATTACACTTAACAATATAGGATAACAAAATAAAGAATAACAATACCGATCAAAATAATAAAGTCATCACGATTTTAGGGCAATCATTGACGGATAATTCAAACACCAATTTACAACTACAAGAAATGTATCATTTACCACTTAATCAATTCTTATACACTCCATATAAATGCCATATCGTCGCTTAAGTTTAACACCGCGTATGTCCGAAAAATTACATTTTGACTTATGAATGTCATTGGATAGAGAATCGAAAGACGCATCTCTAGACTAATCGGAAACAGGGATATCAACCAATAGGAGCGTCTTATTTAAAAAACAAAAACATAGCGAATCTACATGCCGCGGGAATCCTGGTGCAAACAGCGCGTAAGTCAGGTTACTTTCGTGTTGGAACAGGTGGCAACTTGTGCTCCGAGGAAATACGCTGTATATCAAGGTTAATGCAATTCATATTAATAATATTAGGTGTTTATTTAAGAGATAGAATCTTGATTTATTCTTTTAAAGTAATAATTAAGTCTGAATTCATAATAGTTTATTATAAAAATAAGATAAAAATGTTATTTTACTTACGCGGTGTTCAGTTTAATGTAGAAATTATATACGCGGTGTTATTTATAACGGTTTTTATTAAGATTTTAAATTTGCAGATATTATTGCACCATAGACTATGAAAGCAGTGATGATGAAGATGTTATGGACCTGTGTAAAGAACTAGGAATAAAAATACCGCCAAAAAAATAATGCAAAAATCACCATTATGGATAATTTGGAAAACTTCGACATTAACAACTTGCCTGTTGTTATAATACCAGACAATGTCACCGTAAACGGCGAGGTGAGTATACATGAACTTTCCGAATGCCATGACAATGTAATGACGATAGAAACTACAGTCACAGTAGATATATACACATGCAGTATGGACACTACGAACAAACGCTCAAATACGCACGCACACAGACGCACACTTTACACGGATTCTAAGGTCCCATCGGAGTACATTCGTAGGAACTAAATTCAGGGTTGTCGGTTTTACTCGAGTGCCGCTTACTTTATTTACATTATTATGTATGTTATCCAAAAATGGTTACGGACTTTAAAGTTATATGATTGAGGGGGGGGGGGGTATATATCTGCAAGTGGTGTATCTAATGAGCGTTCTTTGTATTTTAGTCGAAATTTACTGTCTGCTGTAATTTACGAGTTACGATCACAATTACATATTGGGGGGGGGTCGGAGATGGAGATTGATATGGGGGGATGGTGGGACCTCACTGTGTCTTGGCCCGAGCATTCGGGTGCATGACCAATAGCTTAAGGTGGTTTCCTTAAACAAAACGTTATGAAAAGTATGTCTAATTTTATGTATCTTTGCGTAGCTTTTTGCATTTTAGGAATCATTTTGTGTACTTTTATGTACGAATATTGTTTGCTAGTATTATGCTTATTTATTAAGAAATGTCATTCGTTCTAATTTAACACGCACCAGATGATCCTTGTTGCAACTAGGACCCCGCGATCACGGCCCGGTACTTAAACCAGTACTCCCAAGGTAAGAACAATATTTTACAAAAATAAGAGGACAACCCTATACGGTAGGTAACTTTCTGTCCAAAATGGCGAAGTGTCGATACTGTTTTAGCGTATTTATCTACTGTGCTACAGTTCACTCGCCTATGTTACCATCGAATGTTGAACCTATTGATTTTGGACAACCAAGTGTATGAGAGCCTATACTTTGACTGACCGGATGGCGCAATTGGTAGTGACCCTGCCTCTTACGCCAAAGGTCGTGGGTTCGATCCCCACCCTGGACAAACATTCGTGCGATGAACACTTGTGTTTGTTCAGTGTCTGGGTGTAATATATGTATTTAAGTATATATTTGTGTTCCTCTGTTGTCTGATATCTGTAACACAAGTGCTTACGCTACTTAGTACGGAATCAGGTCAATGTATGAGATGTTGTGAGAATTATTATTATTAATAATGGAAGAAACCGAAAACACAGATCTACCATTACCGATTGCGGATCCTTTGCCAGTGAATGACGAGGTCAAACATGGTGACCTTAATTCTGGTCGAAAGAGACGTTCCAAAGGATGTTCTGATATCAAAAAATGGGCTAAAAATAATAACAAAAAACTTAGAATGGAGGGAAAAGAATATTTAAAGTAACGACGGAATCGCAATGGACCAAAATTTAGAGTATTACATGATACTGTTAGGCCAGCTCGAAAGATTGCGGTGTACTTCTGAATTTTGTAAAAAATCAAAGCTTCGTGGTTGTGATACAATACCAGATGAGGAACGAAACACCTTTTTCTCCAATTACTGAAATAACATGACGTGGGAACAACGTAAACAATACGTCGCATCGAATGTTCAGGTACGCCCCAAAAAGCAAGTCAAATGTAAAACATCATCATCTAGGCGTAATGAGACCAAAGAGTATTTTATAGAAACTTTGAATGGGCGTGTGCAAGCATACTTTTTTGAATACGTTCGGTATTAAAGAATGTACAGTACGTCATTGGTTATCTTTGTCTGAAATTGGAATGGCAAAGAAACCCGAACTTACTCATAAGGTTTTAGAAGGACACTCAAAGAAAGATGAGATAGCTTTTCTTAAAGACTTTCTAAATAATTTGCCAAAAATACCTTAACACTACTGTAGGGCTACCTCTTCTCGAGAATACTTAGAGCCCATCATTGAAAACAAGAATCATCTTTTCAAAATTTATTGTGATAAGTGCAATTCAATAAATAAAGAACCTGTCAGCCGATGGTCGTTTGACAAAATTTTCAACGAAATTAATTTAAGCTTATTTAAACCAAAAAAAGACCAGTGTGACACATGCTCTGCGTTCAAAGCGGGTAATATTTATGAAGATATCTATCGCAGTCATATCATTCGAAAGGAAGCAGCCAGAGAGAGAAGAAGAAAGACACGGACCGAGCATTAGCTGGAGAAGCACACGTGTTTACGCACGATCTCCAATCAGTTAAATTGTGTCCTATGTTATAGGCTAGTGCTTTGTATTAAAAGACAAAGCTTTGTGTTCATAATTTCACTATGTTTAACTTAGCTACAAAGGATGTCTATTGTAAGATTAGGTGATTTGTAATTTATTGATAGAATATTTGTAATTGAAATTGAATTGTTTGTTTATTTGAGAATCACTTGTTAATTAAGCTTTTGTGTTTTTGCCTGAGATATAGGGTTTCCCTAGTTCAGGCATCAAAACTTAAAATTGCTAACTAAGTATAAGTAGATAGCAAATTTAAGTTTTGATGTATAAGTTGATTATAAGTAATAATTTGTTCTTATGATATTTGAATAAAGTTATTTTATTTTTATTGTTACTGATTTGACGAGCATAATGCAGGGTTAGTGGCTTCTGTTTTTGCATCATGTATCATAGACTGCCTGAGAAAAACTCTGTTAGAAAACCCTAAGCCAATAGAAACCTAAGCCCTAAGAAATATTATTTTAGCGAATGCTCTTTTAGACTTAGCTATGGAATATAATGTCATAATAACGCAAAAAATCCTTGAAAAGGGTCATACCCAAATAGAGTGTGACTCCATCCACAGTTTAATTGAATGTCGGCTTAAAAATAAGGGGATACACTTACCTTCCCAGTATGCCTCGATTCAAAGGAAGTTCGACCAAAACAACCTTTCATTGTTCAATTTTTATCCTATGACTTTTTTGATGATTACTCAAACAAAAATGAATTCTTGTATGACTCAATCCGGCCTATAGTCACAGATTTGAGGGTTTTGCAGTAAAATCTCAATGTCATTATTAACTATAAGTTAAATTTTCAGGATGACTATAACATTTTGCTTAAAAGGGCCAAAAATAGGAACAGACCAGGCCCAAGGTCTAAGCTTTATAATAATCATCAAAAATTAAATGAATCTAAGTGGAAACATCTTCAAGAACTAAAGTCAGTTATACCTCCTGATTGTCACAGTTTTTACGATACTTTACTTCATTAAGATTAAAAACACACGTAGGTAGATAGGTAGGTAGGTAGGTAGGAAAAATGTATGTCGTGACCAAATTGTTATTTTAGTACCTACTTATTTAAGTTTCTTATATTAATATTGTTATTAGGATAAAGCTGCCCTCACATTTGCGATTACCTAAAAGGAACCTAAGTTATAAGTACTTGTTTACTAAAAAACATCTAATATTTGTATGTAACACCTAGCAAGCAAATAAATATTTCATTTCGTTTCATTTCATTAGGTATAATTTCACTGTCCCGACATTTCATTAGAAACATCAAGTTTTTTTCGAAGGAATTCTAGATGTTTTATTTTTGTCACAATATCCGACCGGTAGTGGTTTGATAAATAGATTCGCCGGACCTACGACTTTGCAAAGTATATTGCTGGAGTGTTGCATAGTAGTTGGGAAAACACCGTCATTCGTAAAAGATTCGTACCATTTTAGGGATATCGTAAGGAGTATACGTTTGGAACCTGGTGACATTTTGGTGAGTTTCGACGTAAAGTCCCTCTTTACGAACGTCCCGTTGAAGGATTGCCTGGAAGTGATCAAGGGTAAACTTTGTGATGCGGAGTTACCGAAACAGTATATTGTTCTGATTGAAAATTGTTTGGACGGAAATTACCTTTTATTCAGAGAACAGTTTTACCTCCAGATCGACGGAGTTGCAATGGGTAACCCACTCGCACCGGTCATTGCAAATATCTGGATGGAACATTTTGAAAACACAGCACTAGCCACTGGTCCTCAAACTGTTAAACTCTAGAAAAGGTACGTTGATGACGTTTTCTGTATTATCAATGGTGGCCAGCAGGAAGTCGAACAATATATGGTACACTTGAATTCGATCCACCCGAAAATAAAGTTTACCTACGATATGGAAAGCGATCGATCATTGGCATTCTTGGATGTGCAGATTAGAGTGAAGGATGACGGTACATTATCACATGCTGTTAACCGGAAACCCACGCATACGGACCGATACCTACACGCCTCCACACATCATCATTCTCGGCATTTGCAAGCAGTTATATCATCATTGAATAATAAAGCTCGTAACCTTTGTGACCCTGAACATCTCCAATCTGAGCTTGCCCATGTTCAGGAGGTACTTAAACGGAATGGATATAATATGCCGCATCTGTTGAGCAGGCAAAAGAGAAGGGAAAGATATCCAGAGGTGAACCGCCAGGCAGCATTTTTGCCCTATATCCTCTCGTACGTGGAATACTGCCAACTGTCAAATTTCATTTTTTGACGTGTCGTGGGTCCCGCTCAGGGACGCTCCACGGGTAGGGGTAATTTTGTGGCAGAAGTTTAGAAAACCCCAATTTTCGCCGAATCTGCTTGATTATATGAGGGGTATAGAATCAAAGACCGCTAAATCCACCTTGGTAAATTTTTCATGAAACGAAAAACACTTTTATTTTTTATTTTATTTTTGGCAACACTGCACAAAGATAACTCCATAAACCTAACTAAGAATGAAATCTCCAGGAATGCTATACTGACAGATTAAAGTAACGGGTAATTTTTAATTGAATTACATTTTATTCATTTAGCTGTATTTGATACCAACTTTTGGATTTAGCTGGCTTTGTTTCTAATATGAATGGATATAGCTGCATTTGATCCCAATAATAAAGTGATAACGTCGGTGTGACTAGTGATGTGCGTATTTGGTAGATGCACATCGAGTACCTACCTATGTAAAAGAAGTAAAAAACCCTGTTCAATTATATAAGCAATAAATGAACATATTAACTTTAATTAAAATAACAGGATTATATTCTTAAATTATTATCGTCTGCACCTATTTCACAAGTCAAATCACAATTATTATTTTCTTCTTTTTCTCTGTCATCTTCCAGCAACTGTAGTTCCTCTTAATCTATACCATCCAATACTCTACTGAAGAATGCTAAATGCGGCAGCACATTTCAGTTTTCACCGTAATGTTTCTTAAGAAGATTTCGGATATCTCTTAATTTAAGTACTTTAACTTCTATAACTTCCGGAATCACAGATGGCCGTATCATGTCTGCAATTTTGTTTTTTATACAAATGCTTTTTGGTGTTCCACAGTCAGAATTATAATGAATTTCACCACGCACGAGTACATTTCCTGATTTTTTGGACCTCCGAATCAAAAACCGTTTACACTCCGAAATTTTAAAATGTAGCTGTGCCGTTGTTTTGACTACATTATGTACAGCGGTTTTCCAGTCGGGCACTTCTATGTCTTCGAGTTTCGTGACTGTAGAATGTTCTCTAATCAAATCGACATAATCTGAAGGTTATAACGTCACCTCCATTTTACGAATGGATTTTTCTATGTTTCCGAACACTCGGTCTGGAGGCATAAACGAGTGACCAGTTACAGGAAAAACTATTTCCACTTCTTTTACTTGTGGATTATCTAAAATCCACCGGGAGCACATGGCGAGCATCATAATATTTTTATTTTGCCCTGGACAGCCGTCGGCCACTAACCGAACGTGGGTTTTGCCTGTCATATCATTTTTTTTTAATCGGTCGTAAACAGCGGACATTATTTGGTTAGCACCTTTTGCATACTGATCTTCAGTCCAAACGTAAGAAAACGTCGTTTCTTTATTCAAGGGTTCTTTAGATGATCCATACACTATTGTGAAGTTATATAGATACAGCTGTCGGCTGTAGTAACAGCTTTGGTCTGGTACTTTGGGCAAGACCAAGTTTTTTTGACAGTCAAACGATAGTATCGCTACATTTTCGTCTCTTTCCCGAAGTAATTTGAAAAAGGCATTTGCTTTAAGTTTATGTATTGGTTTTTCTATGATAAGCTGTGTTTTCTTTGATACATTTTGTTCCGTTTTAATTCTTTCCTGTAGTTCAATGCATTTTGAGCAAACATCTGTCCTAGGGCTTCCAAATCCCAGATTAAAATCCTCATTGAATATAATTCTAAAATATGATAGTTTTACGGGACTGTCCGGGTTTTGCTCCTTAAAATGTTTATACAACTTTATTATATTCAATTCAGCAGGTAGATATTTCCGTTGATGGCTTGATCCCCGGCAATAATGTGCCTCAGTACATTTTAAAGATTTTATGAACGAATGTACCGATTGTCGTTGTCCTGTATACTTCGTTTTTTTCTGATTACCACCCCTTTTTTCAACAGGAATCTGACCAGTATAGAAGAAATTACGCACCACGTATTCTACACGATACCTTTTGATTGCAAGTGTGCTCAAAAATAGTTTCTGACAAACTGGAATCAATTTTTTGTTCGCATATATATTATATTTTATAGTGAAATCTCTACTTTTTCTTGTATTCTTAGTAGGTCACCTTCGCTTGGTTTTTTTACCTTACAACATTTTAGTATCAATGCATCTTGGTCTTTTTTTAACGGTGTTGCGTAAAACGAACGATGAAAATTTAGCAAATGGCGTACTTTTAATTTTTTACATGCATATGTTTTATTATCATGATTACATGTAATTGGTTCAGGCAACGACTTTGACGAGTATCTGTAAAAAGAAAAATAACGTAGTAATTTTATCACAGCCTTCTTATTTATACCGGAAAGCAGCGTTTCGCACCATGCTTTCATCGAAATTTTGAGTCATCTGTACAGCACTAGTCCGCAATTTACCTTTCAATTTTGGCTTTGTTGGCCTTCCGATTCTCTGGGTTTTTCTTACGTTTCCGTCCTTTCCCTAGCGAAGCTTCGATCACAGGCACTTCCATTGTACTTTCAACTAAACTTATCAAGATTTCTTAACTTAAAATCAGTTAAATTACCATAAAAATTTAACAAAAACTGCAGACGCGCACACGTTCTTTAACTATGAAACCACCATCTTGAAGTTTCCGCCATCTTGAAGAAATAGGACGCTGTGATTGGCTGGTCGACATTTTAGCTGTATTCGTTTCCAACCCTATGGGATATAGTTGTCTTCGATGCTAATACAATATTTTGAAATGATTTTTTCTACGGATCTAGTAGAGTTTGATAGTGAATGACTTTGGAATCACGTTCGAATATGCTCTATGATTAAAATGGCATTCATAACTTCGACTTTGGTTTGGTATGGATTTAGCGGACTTCGATTCTATACCCCTCATATGTATAATTAACAATATTTTTGTTGATAAAACATATTTCTTCAAGTTATTACTCACACTTCACCTGATTTTGAATTGAATTGGAACTGTACTCTGAGAAAAGATATGGGTTACTTACAAGTTCGACTTATATCTGCTGATTAATAAAAAAATAAAAGACTGATGTTTCATATATTGATTTATTTTCATAATTTATTACATATATTTTAAAATAAATACGACAAAGAAGATGTTTCAATACATTTTTTATACTACTAGTGTTTTTAAACTTTGGTTTCAAAAAAGACCTACTTCAAAAGTCTCTTAAGTGGGTCTCATATTATACTAGATATTATTACATTATTTACATCAGAGACAAAGTGTTTTTTGTTTCCAATAATTTCATTATGTTTCCAAACTAGTGTAAATAATAACACATAGTTACAAACAACATATTTTAAGTATGAAGGGATCAAAAATGAGACTCAAAATTGGTCCATAGAACACTGTGTCAATAAAACTAATATTTTGCAGAACATTTAGATACAACCACGATAATAATATCATTTTTAGGATTTTCATTATACTTAAGATTGATTACATTAAAAAAAACGACTTGTTTCATAGAAAAATATCAAAAGGTAAGGACATAAACATAGTGACCAATTCACATTTCTGATCCATGATGGCTACATAGCATATATAAGACTTATTCAAATAAAATAAAATTATGTCATTACTAACTATAATTCGTGGTTTTTTGTTTAACGTTTTTGTTAGTGAGTAAAAAAAAGGTTATTTTAGGAATTTATTATTTTGTGCTTTTTTTTTATTTTTCGGTTAGTAACTCTTATTATCGACTTTATTTACATCATGTATTTCGATACCGACCGGATAAAAGGGCACTTATCGTTAGCGGTTTAGTAAAGGGTTCAGTCCCGTTGTCTACGAATTTGAAGTTGTCCACTCTGCCATGCCTCTGAAAAATGATACATAGTCAATTAATATCACATCAGTCTAATAATTTTGATTACGGCACCGAATCCAATAGCAGAACTCTTCTAGAACACACTCAAATAACTGAAAACTATCTAAAAAAAACAACTGTAATAAGAAAAAAAACATTAAGTACAAAAAAAATAAATTCACTATCAAGTCCTATCCATGTTAGCTTAGCCGGCAGCTATTTTGTGATGCCAAACCCCCTTCCGTGGAGAGTCCCGGAGCGGGACTTTCGAGCGCCTTCATGCATTTAAGGTAGAAGTTTCCGCATTTACTACTAAAATACAAGCATTTGGTCATAATCTGATTAAATTTCACTAAATAGTGATCTATGTACAAGAATTCTTTAGGGATTTTAATAAGTTTTCAATCAAATATGACAAAATTAAATCGAAGGATAATTTTGTCGAATGGCTTGGACGTTGGATCAGAGTCTGTTTTTGACCTAAAAATGTGAAGAAAATGCACATTTATGTAAATAAAATCAAACATTACTTACGGTTCTATGTCTTGAATGCCACAAAATCGCCAAAACACACAAATTATCTTAAAATCGGCCGCTCTAAATAGCAGATACAGGCAGAAAAATTCGTAGAATCAGTCACAGATTCTCTCACAGATTTTTCGTTTTTTTTTGTACCACAGATGTCCTAAATAGCTGGCGAAAAAGCTCATTGTAAACCCCTTACCCGTTTTCAAACGTCAAAATATGAAACGTTAAAATAAAAACCGTAAAATAAGGCATATTTTAGAACCGCAATCGTCAGCATTTTTTGCGTCCCGGAGCGGGACTTCCACGTTATAGCGATATTTGTTATTAACTGTCAACGTCCCGCTCCGGGACATCCACAGTTTAGAGGATATTAAAGGCGTAACGGACAAAATTGGAACAGTACTCAAGAATTTTATCCATAAAGACTGTATATACTCCGTTATGTCGAATATCAAAACAACGCGATCACCAAAAGATGTCATACCTTTTCAGACTCCAGGTGTTTACAAAATCGATTGTAGCTGCGGTAGTTCTTATATTGGATAAACGAAGCGGTCAAATGCAGAACGTGTTAAGGAACATATCGCAGCTGTTAAAAATCGACAAGCGAATAAATCAGCAATAGCAGAACATCTACTGGAAATGGGAGTTAATCATTGGATGGAATTACATGACCCAAAAATTCTCTCCACCGATTGTCATTATCACACCAGGATAGTACGTGAAGCGATTGATATCAAGAAGTATAAGACTTTCAATCGGGAGGATGAATTTAAAATATCATCGACATGAAATCCAGTAATTAACATGTGCAAACCTCGTGCTAGGCCGTTACTAACGCAAACAAACACCGATACTGTTAGTGTAGTGTGTCAGAGTAGCTTCACTGACAATTCTTCTAGTGGTGAATTAATATCAAAAAATGTGAGGGTGTCCGAAGATTCACAGCCCGGCCCCAGCAGACGACGCGGTGCTCCGCCAATCCGCTCGTGACCACGGCTGCTGTAACGTAGCCGAAACGTCAAGCCAAATATGTGAGTACACAAAGTTGTATCACATAATAAATACCGTGTTAATTCCCGTCTTGATACATTCTATTGATAATGCAACGCGAAAATCGAAAAATAAATAAAATAAATATTTCACAACGTCACATACATTGATCTGACTCCGAGATAGGTAGCTCAAGCACCTGTGTTACGGATATCAGAATCAACAGTGGGGTTACAAATATATACACATAATACTAAACTATGAATTCAACGAATTCGACTGCTGAGGAATGGAGCAACTTGCCGGCTTCTGTATTTCCAGAGAGCTACAATTTGGATGTCTTTAAGTCGAGAGTGAATAGGCTTCTTCTGGGTAAGCACGCTATATCTTAGACCTTATTGTCACTTTCCATCAGGTGAGATAAGGTTAAGTGCAACCCCATTTAATATAAAAAAATAATTAATTAATTGATTTCAGTATAAGGAATTTAGTACACTAAATTCTGTAACTTTTCACAAAGATTGTCGTAATTTTGGTACATAATATAAACAATTAAGTGCACCAATCAAATTGGATTTATAAGAGTACAAAAGCATAATATATGATCAAACGAACTTCAAAATTAAGTTCGATTATTATTATATGAATAGCTCCATTCGAAGATATAAGTATTACCATGTAGTTTCCCTAACGTACTAGGTAGTGTTGCACTTTTAGATTTGTATAGATTACTCGATTCGTGATTTTAAAACGTCACTACTCGTGCGCTTACCCCGCACTAGCGCACGGGAGATCTCATTATTTTAGAGACGTCGTTAGATACCAAAACTTTATTACGGGTCGAGGTGGGTAGGACCTTATATCTTCAAATGGAGCTATTCATATAATAATGATCGAACTTCACTCTGAAGTTCGTTTAATCATATATTATATTTTCATAGCTCCATTCTTCAGATATAAGTATTACCATGTAGATGTTCAGAGAACCGAATAACTACGAAGATAAGGATTCTAAAGTTTTGGTATGAATTGAATGAAATCCAAAAAGTTGAAATTAAACTGATACTCGTATTTATTTCACTAACTTTGTAATTAGATTTAAAAAAAAACAAAAATTGTAATACATCTACTACACTGTAAAAAACAATCGTAAATAAAGTAAATAAAAAATATTTCACATATTTACTTTAGCCACTTCCTGCGAAATAATAGGGCGATTGTAAAATAGCAAATACCAAATGTCTGTGATGTATTAGACCATCCGGCTGTTTTCGGGATCGCATCCAGCGACACGCCGGCGGCGCGCGCCGTCGAGGTGGGCGCTAATTTTTAGTAGTGGTAGAGTCATGTTGTGTATATATTAATATACCACGTGAATGGGCCGGCTCGACCGGGGAAGCACCACCCTCTCACATAAACCAACGAGAAAAAACGGCAGCTGTGCTGGTGAGAGCGCTGGAGGTCCAATCCCCTCCAGCAATATGTCAGCGGTTTTGCAAGGTAATCATACCCAGGGAGGTCCTTTCACACGATGTGAAGGGGATTCTTCCCCTGAACAATCTTGCTCAGGCAGCCCTGCATACTCTGGGAAGGGCACATACCCGCTCAATTGCGTTGGAGGCGGAAGAAGGAGCAAAGCACCCCTGCATTCACTACAATTGAATTTCAGAGGTCTACATTCTAACCTGAATGCCGTCCACCATCATCTGGAGACGGAAAATCCAGCCTTGCTTTTTCTTACCGAAACCCAGATTTACGCTACTCTGGTTACGTACTTGAACATTCATTTATTCCACGAGCGGGTGTATGCGCATATGTCAGGGAGGATATCTGCTATCGTCGCCTCAGCAATCTTGAAGCACGAGACCTGTCCATCTTTTGGCTGCGAGTAGACTGCGCCGATCATCCCCACATCTACTCGTGTCTTTACAGGTCTCATAGCGGCAATATCGAGACTGACCGACTCGTTGAGTACATTCAGATGGCGACTTAACTGGTCCTTGAACAGGTTCCAACCGCAGAGATCGTTATAATAGGTGATTTTAACGCACACCACGCCGAATGGCTTGGTTCACATACTACCAATCATGCGGGAAGAACCTATCATGACTTTGCTTTGGCCTATGGTCTATCTCAAATGGTATCAACTTTCACACGTGTGCCAGATATAGATGACCACACTCCCACCTTGTTGGACCTTCTGCTGACCACCCTTCCCGACGTCTACAAAGTGTCTGTAGATGCACCACTTGGCTCTTCCGACCACTGCCTTGTACGGAGCACCATGCCCCTCAACAGCACTCAGCGGTCAAAACTGGGCACCCGCCGTATTTGGCACTATCGGTCAGCAGACTGGGATGGAATGCGAAGTTTTTTTCTTCCTATCCGTGGCGGCAGGTTTGCTTTACGCCGGAGGATTCTGATGCCTTAGCTAAGAATATAGCCGATGTAACACTGCAGGGAATGGAATTATTTATTCCAAGCTCTGTAGTACCTATAGGCGGCAGATCCCAGCCCTGGTTTGGTCAATCTAGCAAAATGGCATCACGCCGGAAGCATGATTGTTACCAAGCCTGGGCTGCAGCGGTGGCATCCAATGACACAAATACCAGCGTCCTAAAGAAAAAGTACAACTTCGCTGCTAGGTCCTTCAAGAAGGATATTGCTGAATCAAAGGCATCGTTGGCGAGAAGCTAATGCGCCTCCCATCAGGCATCCGCGCTTTTTGGACTCTCGTCAAGGCCATCCTGGGGAACTTCAGTCAGTCGTCTTTACCTCCACTTCACAAGTCGGATGATACCCTTGCCCATACTGCAAAAGCGAAAGCCGACCTTCTGGGCACTCTTTTTGCGTCTAACTCGACTTTGGATGACTCTGGGAACTCTCCTCCAATCATACCGCCCTGTGCGAGTTCAATGTCAAACGTCCGTTTTGCGACAAGATTCGGTTCGTAAAGCTCTTTTTTCCCTTGACATCCATTAGTCGAGTGGGCCGGATGGTATCCCTCCGATTGTAGTGAGGGAATGTGCTCCGGAGTTGGCTCCGGTTTTAACGCGTCTTTTCCGGCTCTCCTACACCACTGGCGTAGTACCGAGTAACTGGAAGTCAGCCGTTGTCCACCCGATACCCAAAAAAGGCGATCGCTCGGATCCGTCCAATTATAGACCAATAGCCATTACCTCAATCCTCTCTAAAGAAATGGAGTCCATTACCAATCGTCAGCTCTTGAAATACTTAGAGGAGAACTGCTTATTAAGCGACCGTCAGTACGGCTTCCGTAGTGGTCTCTCCGGCGGTGACCTCTTGGTATTTATGACTCATCGATGGGCACAGGCGTTGGAGAGTAAGGGTGAGGCTTTGGCTGTCAGCTTGGACATAGCGAAAGCCTTTGATAGGGTATGGCACAAGGCGCTACTATCTAAACTTTCCTCATACGGTCTTCCGGAGAAGTTATGCACGTGGGTCGATAGTTTTCTAAATGGGCATTCATTAAGGTCGTTATCGACGGTTCTTGCTCGGATCTAAAGCCCGTGGACGCAGGAGTCCCACAGGGCTGTGTACTATCTCCGACACTGTTTCTTCTGCACATCGATGATACGTTGTCTCAGAACAATATTCATTGCTATGCGGATGATAGTACTGGAGATGCACTGTATACCGGACGTGCAAATATTTCTCCGGAAAAAGTCATTGAGAACTGGAGCACACTTGTGTCTGAAGTCGAATACATGTTGAATCATGTTTCGGACTGGGGTCGACTTAATTTGGTCCGTTTTAATCCATCGAAGACACAAGTGTTCATCATATTTATATAAAAAAATCAACAAAACATTAGATTTATATTCTATGACTAACCAAAACGTTAAACTTATACTTACGGCCTGGCTTAAAACTTTGGAGTATGAAGAAGATGAAAAACTATCTAAGTTAGAATATTAATAAGTAAATAAATTCTTATAACGTTTGGCTTGGACACTTGTGTTACGAACGAAAGACAACAGAGGAATCACAAATAAAATTACTACATTACCTAATAGGTGTTATGAATGCAATATATATACATTATTTATATTGGATATTTACATTACATTTAATTAGATTTTTTTTTCTAAGATACTCGTCAACCCTCCTTTTGCTCAGTGGCTTATCAACCGATCCCAAGACTATACTCGCATGTCGCAGGGCATCGCAAAGTGCAGATTTCTACATCATACATACTCACACACACACACAAACACACAAACACACACACACACACACACACACACACACACACACACACACACACAAACACACACATACAATCTGTTTTTATTTTATTAGCTTTTGTATATTTTTGGTTTATTGTAAACCTACCCATTAAGTTTACTTGTATCTGCCTAGTACTTAAGCGGTTCTTACTTTAGCAAAATTATGTTAATGAAGAGGTCTTACTTCTGACACGGGTGCATTCCGCGCTCAAAAGAAGAAGTCCACCATGTTTAAGAAGTGTAAGAATTCGTTATGAATAAAACATTTTTCATTTTTTTTCATTTTCATTTCAAGTGTGCGCATTAACCGCTAAAAGACGTCTCTTTGAAGTGCCAATAAGTTTTCAGGGCACTCCCCTTGATGTCAGGCCTTCTATCGGGATCCCTGGTGTCGACATTTCGAGCGACGTTCAGTTTCGCGGTCATCTGGAAGACAAAGCTAAAATAGCTACAAAGAAACTTGGTGTACTTAACAGAGCGGGGCGGTATTTCACATCAGCTCATCGGTTACAACTCTATAAGGCACAAGTTCGGCCCCATATGGAATACTGCTCCCATCTCTGGGCTGGTGCACCTCAGTACCAACTTCTTCCGTTTAACCGCGTACAACGCAGGGCTGCTCGAATTGTCGGTGACTTGACTCTCTCTAGTCGACTTGATCCTCTAGCACTGCGGCGGGATATAGCCTCTCTCAGCATTCTATACCGCATCTATCATGGGGAGTGCTCTGAGGAACTGTTTGATCTACTCTCTGCAGCTGAATTCTTTCATCGAACCACACGCATACGATTGTCATTCCATCCTCATCGTCTTGATGGATGGCGGTCTAATACTGTGCGTTTTTCGCGGAACTTTCTACCACGTACCTCAATTCTGTGGAACAGTTTACCTATGGGAGTATTTCCCGATGGCTACGGCTTAGGGACCTTCAAGAGAAGAGTGTACTCCTTTTTAAAAAAGCCGGCAACGCATTAGCGATCTCTCTGATTTCGCGGATGTTAATGGGCGGCGATGATCCATCAGGTGACTCGCTTGCTTGTTTGTCGCCTCTAGCGTAAAAAAAAAAACGCGCAAGATCAACACCGCTCTCTGCTAACATATCTTTTATCCATCTGCTGATGGTTTGTGACGACACAGGTTTGTGTGGTCGTATATAGGTGATAAACAAGTTGGATGATTCGATTTCATTCCAAATATTTCCTGTAATTTCTAAATAATCTACCTGGTTTGTCTGTGAAATAAGGTATAACTAAATTTGGTTGTTGACGATTGACTGCTGAGGTTTTGATTAAATTTAAAATAGTTATAATAATTTGATCTTGATGAATGAAAATACTGTTAGTTTTGATTAAAGACAAAGTTTGTACTCGATGAACTGTACAAAGAGCCAAAAGAGTAGCTAGTTTTTTCGTTATTTTACACAATGCTAAATTTGTATGAGGATTCTGCTTATCCATAAAGTCTAACGCTATTTGTGGATTCCATATAGTATTGTCTTTGGGTATACTAGGTTTACCTTTGAAAATCCCTTTCAGCAACCTTGATATTTGTTCATCCGAACCAATATTATTTCCAAGAAGTAGGGCGGTAACTATTTATCGTGCCATATGCCTATTTTGATACTGTTTTGTAAGAAATAAAATAACTGCCGCTTTTGGCGCTTTTAAGTAGTTAATATGGTTACTCTCACAATGATTCCACCACATAAATAAAATAAATAAATCGTTTTTTTTCTCACCACAATATACAACACTAATCACAAGGTGTACAATTGAATGTATAGTACAAAGAAGTTGTTATTGCAATTATGGGAGACTGATGCCTAATCTAAGCATGAAAGCTTGTATTTCAGGTCATCAGGCCCCCTCCCATCACAGGATACTTATACACTAATAACAATCCGTGATATACATAGGCAAGTGCGAGTGTCGAAAATAAAATTTATAAAAAGTAAAATAACTAGAAGCTAGTAGTTAAGAGAACTAGCTAGTAGTTTTAATATTATAATACACTTTTGGTTTACTTAATTAATTAATTCATTATCTTAACTTAACTATTTATCCTAGCCTTACTTAAGGATAGGAACACAAATTACAACAATAAATAAATTAATAGTAATAATAAGCTCAAAAGATAAGGACAGCCCAATAGTGTTTAAGGTAAGTAGCATAGGTGCATGTAATTAATAAAATGGAAGATAATTACAAAGAAATTTGCAATAATTGTTCCGTCTGATTATAGTCCAGAGTTAATAACATTTTGGTAAGACCAGCTTTGCATTTGGCTTTGGGTAAGGCATAATAAGGGAGTTAACTTTGTTGTAGAGGTAGCCACCCAGGAAACAGATTTTTTTTGACAAATTTTGTAGAAAACCTGTGCAGGCATCTGTCAACGGGGACACAGCGGCTGCGCTGCAGGTTTTCAGAGGATTTGTCATATGTAATTAGGCTATGTTGTTTGAGGATAGTACAAAAGACAAAAAGATGACGGATAGTTAGTACCTCAGCTTGTTTATAGAGAAGAGTTGTGGGATATCTATAAGGTCGGAAATATGCTACCTTAAGTATAGCTCTTTGGGCCCTTTCCAGGTTGATAAGGTTTGGCTTCGGTGCACCACCCCATGATGTGATGCAGTAGGTTAAAAGAGACTGCACAAGGGACAAATATACTGACCTCCGAACAGACTCATCAGCAACGTGTCCCAGGGTTTTAAAGACGTAGATCATTTTACGGAGTCTGTTATTAAGAGTATTTATGTGTTCCTTAAAATTCAGATGTTTATCCATACAGACGCCTAGATATTTGATGTATTCACAACTTTTTAGGTGGGTACAGTCACAGAGAGAGTTAGCATTGGGTTCGGGACAGGAGTGAGCAGTAAGTGTAGCTTGAGATGAAGGATTTTTAAGACTCCTGGCCGAAAACTCAATGTATTTCGTTTTGTCAGTGTAACACTTATGATAAAACCTTATGCTTAATAGCCGTTTAATAAAATACCTATTATAATAATATACCTAATATACTCTTAAACTAAATTTATTTACAAAAAACGCAACGTGTAACTAAAGTTATAAAACGATATATACCTAATTGTTTTAAAAGTGCACAGCGTCTCGTAGCTACGTACGAGTACAAAAGGCGACGTCACACGTCCTTGAGCCCGTCCCCGGAGTGCGAGCGACGGATTGCGATATCGGCCGAGCGCACGCATTATTATTCTACGCGCTCGCTTCTCCTACTATACGTACATCGTCTACGGTGTGATCTATTGAATAAATTCTGTTTCGGTCGATGACCCTAAATATTTTTATAGTGCGCGTCCAGCTAATTTTATTAATGTCTCTAATTGATTAAATTATTATTGATTTATTATTTTTTTGCCGTACGGATTCATAATTAACCTTTAAGTATTTTAGTACAAAATTTGTATCTATAAAAAATATTTTGTAATTTGTGGAATGAGTATGGCAGGAATTACCATAATAGTCTTATATCAAAGCCTTTAGTTTTAGTAAATAAATTACGCTTACCCTCACTTAATGGTGTAATGTATAAATTTAGCCTTATCTAAATCATGCTACTAGTTACTGTTAAATTAACATATTTAACAGTAACATTGATATTATTTAATAATACTTCTATTCTTAAACTTTGCCGCCATCTGTATTGGAATAAAAACTGTCCGTTGTGTATAAATTGTCCTAAAGACATACCTTTTAAATATTAATTCATTGTTTTTCTGTGTTTTATTTTGCTATTAGGATTATTGTAGTTTTGCTTGTACTGCTACACCCTTGATCACTAATTAACGCTCTAAAAAAACCACGCTGTAGTTAGTGGCTCGCTTCTACATACGGAGCTGGATGTCGCAGTTAAGTGTGTGAAATCAGACATTTTCTAAATTGGCTAAAATGGAACATTCCAGGGTTCCAGTCCTAGAATTTGGATAATTCCGACTCCTGACTCCCTGCGACCTACACTTGCTGCTGAAGATGCCGGCTGCGTGCGTGACTGCTCACAGGACAGTGGTTTTCTTTTATACCTTATGCAAAAGGACTTCGACTTGCCAAAATAGAACCCAGACCCTGAGGTCTGAATAAACTAAGTTTTTACTACCTAACCTGTTTTATTTTGACCACAACACTAGTGTGACAGTTAAAATAGAACCCAGACCCTGAGGTCTGAATAAACTTTTCTTTTTTTTTTTGAGGACCCAGTGAAAATGCACCTTATGCACGCTGAGAGGGGCTCACCTCTGGGTTAGGTCTCTGCTAATCAGAGACCGTCCGGAGGTATACCCAATAAAAACACTGGGGCGTTTCTATCTCTCGCCCAGGAAACACTAAGACCGGGGTGAGGACTGCCACGGAGGCTTTATCCGTCGCCCGGTCAGAGCGAAGAGGCTCGCCAGCTCGGCTTCTCTCCCACTCAACCTCCCGGGTAGCACCCACACTGCTGGATGCAGTGCAAGCACCACCGGGAGGAGGACTGCGGGCACCCCTCTCCGCACATTAACTGCTGGTTGCAGTGCAGTGTGAATTAGGGACAAACCCGCAGGCTTCCAGCATAATAACGCGTCGCAGAAATCAACTCCGCTGGCTGCGGAGCCGGGAAAATTCGCGACGCAGACAACTCCGACCTACCACCGCAACCCGCTGGCTGTAACCTTGCAGTGCAGGTCCTCAAACGTGGGCCTTACGGCCACTGCGCCCGAAAGCGCTCCTCTCTGGAAGGGGGATGCCGACGTCACAGCGCCCCGCCGGAAAACCGGCGCGCAACCCGCGCGGGCGGAGCCGGACACAGCATCCCCAGGTCCGAAGATAAAAATAGCGCCTGCAACCCCGCTATGCGATGGTTTAACCCGTTTTCACGGGCCCTAGTGCACCGTCAGGGAATGACGCAAAGACGCCGGTTCTCAGACCCTCGGCGCGACAATGTAGACCCTGTAGCGAAGTGCGCTTAGGCGCGGTCGCACGCCAGAGCCGGTCCGTCAGGTGTGCATCCTTCAGCTAACAGGTAGCAATCCACGAATGAATTACTACCCGTCATTGCCCAGGATTAACCGTGCTCTGCGGTAATCGTTTCTGCTTAATACTAACCGAAGTTGGAATCAGGACAGAACTGATTACCAGCAGATCCACTCGTGGAGATAGATGCACCTGAGTCCCCAAGTCTGAATAAACTAAGTTTTTACTACCTAACCTGTTTTTTTTATTTTGATCACAACACAAGTGTGACAGTGGGTCCAAGTCCAAGTATAAGTATTATTTTGATGGGTCGAGTTAACCTTTTGCATATTTTAGGCAGTAGTCAGTAATCATTGGTGTTGGCTCATTCAAAGCTTCAGTAGATTAGTTTTATCACTACCGACTAATCTTAGGATTCTAAACCAAGTGACTACTATATTATTTGTAATTATAATTTTAATATTTTTAATCCAAGATTGGTCGTTTTAATTAAGTTGATTTTGCGCTGTAGAACTTGGTTGTGCTTTAAATCATTAGTTAGATTAGTTACGCAATTGCAACACACACCCATCCTTTTTATTAAATATGTCTTATCCTGTTAAATTCCTGTCGCTGCAAAAAGTCGAACTCGATTACGAGGTAGGCATTAGAGGCGGTACCACAGGCAAATCTGCTCAGGAACTCAGAAAGCAGATTGTTAAATTAGCTCAAATATTGCCTTCGGAAGATATTTTGGAGTCTCACCTTTAACCGAAATTCGATAAAAATCTTTATTTTAGAACAGATACTATTTTGCACCATGCCTATTATAGACCAATAAAGATAGGTTCTTCTTCTGAGACAATGGATCTCTATACCGAATGTAATAAAATTTGGAAAATACAGGTTCAGGATATATCCCTATTTAAATATAAAATTGCCCAAAGCTCAGTTTCACTTCAAACCAGCTCAGCTTCTACTGCCGAGGTGGTCACTGTGTCTTCTGGCTGTGATAGGAAAATTGAATCTGAGCTAGTAAATCAACTTAAGTTTTCGGGTAAAAACTGTGTACGGTCCTTTATTCAAAAAGCCGAAGAGTTGGTAGAAGCCCGAAACATTCCTAAAAATAAATTATTGTCATTCGCTTTCGAAATAGTTACTGACGATGCTCTGCATTGGTTTCGGTGCATAAAAGATAAAGCATAGTAAAGGGATGAGGTTGTAGAACTTCTGAAACAACATTTCAGCCAAAGCGATTACGACTACCGGTTATTGGCAGAAATCCGCATGTGTACCCAAGGCGAACAGGAAAATATCACAATATACTTGTCGGTTATGCACGGAATGTTCTCGAGATTGGACAAAAAAGTTTCAGAAGCTGATCAATTAGATATTATTCTCCATAATATTCGTCCTTGTTATGCCAGTACCTTAGCTACATCACCTAACATTGATATTATTTAAAAACTAAAAACTCTATGCCGTAGTTATGAGAATATACAATCTAGAATGGCTCAGTTTCATGAACCTCCTAAAATAACTAGATATAAGTTGCCCCTGAATTTGCTTATAATAAACCAAGTGCATCTAATAATTACACAAATAAAAATTACAATTATACTAACTAACAGAAACAAAAATTACTATTATAAGTATAATGATAGACAGTTCGATAACAAAATACACTTTTCATTGCTGCTGGTAGCCAGAAACTGAACTGAATCGGTATTATACGTCTACCTACCTTCTTACCTTTTTGAACCATACTCACATAATTGAAGTCTATGTTGTTCCTGAGATAAACAACCGCCTTATTCTTGGTATAGACTTTTGGCGACTTTTCGGCTTTTTCCCTAATCATCTTGACTCGGTCGTGATGCGTACAGAGATTGATGCTGTCAACACTCTGGCCAATATAACTTCTAACGTTGATACACATCTTCACAGCTATAATCATCTAACAGCTGACCAGAAAATTACGGCTGATAATATAACAATCCGTTTCCGCGAAATCTCTTACGAGGAACGAGGCTTAGCTCGTTCTACCTTTGAAGTAGAGTGCAAAAGATAAATGTGCATAAGCAATAATTAGAATTGGGACACACGCGTAGCACTGTAGGCAATAGACATAAGTTTGCTGAGTAATATGTATAGTTGTTAAGTGCTTTGTATCTTTCTAGATGGTATTCAATAAACGACCACAAACGTAATATGTCGTATTTCCTTTAACACTTCAAAACCTCTCTGCATACTTATCACATGGCAACTCATGCCAACCAAACGCGAACTTCGTGAAAAACCTCAATCACATGGATTATCAAACTGGAACTTCTAGAACCATATTAGTAGCAGTCCTCGCTGCGATTTTATTTTTCTCCATTCTACTGTTCATCGCATTGGTTATGAAGACCAAACACTGACATGGGCAAGCCATACAGCAAGAAAGAGGTGATCATCGCGCAAACGGCTAGCTGCGACGCTCAAGCGACACAGAAAAATTCAAACCAGCTCAGTACCACTGATATACTGGTATTCGTCATCCTGTTTCTGATCGTGCTCATCATCTACGTCTGCATTAAGAAAATTTGGGATAGAATTATCACCACACTGAGAAGGGAATTCAACAGCGCAGTTCTGAGAATAATACTGTATCCTCCGTGGAATTGGGAACAACGTTGACTCAACCATCTACATAAACTAGGAGGTGTCCAGGGTATAAACCCGGCTCATTGTACGAGGGGCAAGGGAATTCCCAGCCCGATATTCGACCAGCTGCCGCAGACGCTCTAGGAGACCAGACCATCTTCGATGACCCACCCGCCCGCAAGAGGAACACGAAGACGCCGACCCCGAGGGCGCCGCACCAGTCCACGCGCAGAGACGTAATTCGCTATGATGCTGTAAGGTACATTAATATTTTAATATTATGTAGGTTTAGTGTATTTTTCTTTCGTTTTTGAAGTTAGATAATGTCAAATTTCATTTCTGAATTAAATGAGTTGCATGTTAAGATTTTGTATATTAAGGAATATTTAATTAAACTAGGACCTGATAGACGGCAAAAACCAATAGGTATTTCTAAGTTCCATGAAGCGAAACTTGAGTATATTTTGTCTCAGGTACATAACTTTGTTGAGAAGTCGGAAATATCTACTAAGTGATAAATAAAAGGCACGCGTGCACTCAGAGATGTATTTATTGGTCGACTAACGGCATTACAGAAAATTAGCAGTATATGGATACCCACTTAAGTTTAATAAAAATATGACATTCACAACATCTCCACCCTTAGCTTAACATATCTATGATCTAAAGAAAACATTATTTTATCTCAAGGTAGCTTAACATCAATGTATATAAACAAATCTTTTATTTAATATTTAAGTAAATATAACAAACCCGTACCATCAACCGCACATCAGTCAACACACACACGACAGCGGTAGCAGAATATGCAGTTGTAGGTATAACTTTTGTTTTTCTATGTTTGTATATTCTTTATTTTTATAACTATACTTATTATAACTTCACAAACAGAATTAAGTAACTTTACATTCCTTAAACACTTTAGTAACCATACTATTAATTAATCTATATCAAAGCCATAGCGCAAAGGTGGCCTACGGATTCGAGTATGAGTCCGATCCTGATGGTGCGGCTCCGGCTCCGCGTCCGCCCCCGCCTGGCGCGCTGCGTCTGCGTCAGCGCGCGCGCACGGTAATGTAACACCTACTGGACAAGGAAGTGGCCGTGGCTCCGCCGGTCGCGAACCCGCGACCCTCGCGTCTCTGTCGCCCGACTCGGCCACCACGCCGGTGCCCGCGGACGAACGCTCCGCTCTGTGTGCCTCTAACGAATCTTTGTTTCTAAGCTCGCGCCCTTTTAACTGGTCGATATGACGATGTAGGACCTGTCCGTCTACTGAACGTACATTGTAATCCGTTTCGCCCATTTTTTTTAATATTACACCCTTTTCCCATCTTATTTTTGTTCCAAAATTCCTATACCACACACCTTCTCCTTGGGCGAATGACCGCAGCGCACCGCCTGCGATATTTTCCTGCTGTCTCTGCAAAATAGTGATTTTCTTTTCCCTATCTGGTTTGATACAATCGAGTCTAGTACGCAAAGAACGGCCAAATAGAAGCTGTGCTGGACTTTCGCCGGTTGTATTGTGTGTAGTATTCCTATATATTAACAAAAATCTATTTAAAGCAATATCTACATCAATTCGTTGGACTATTGCTTTTTTAATCACCCTCTTACAAATCTTTACTGCATTTTCTGCCGCTCCATTTGAAGCCGGGTGGTACGGAGCGGTGAAAACCGGTTCTATGCCATTACATTTGTAAAAATCTATCATTTCGCCGCTCGAAAACGGAGGGCCGTTATCACTAACTACCTGCTTAGGTAGCCCAAAACGCGCAAATACTTCTCTAAATCTACCTATTACTGCATTAGCAGTGGTTGATGACATTTTAAAAATTTCTATCCATTTAGTAGTCGCATCTATCATAACTAAGTATTTTACGCCTAAAATGGGTCCCAAAAAGTCTACGTGTATTCGTGACCACGGGCGCTGCGGCCAAGGCCACGAGCGCGGCTCGTGCGCCGGCGGCGCCGCGGCCAGGCGCGCGCACACCTCGCACTGGCGGCACGCCGCCTCCACGGCTTCGTCGACCCCCGGCCACCACACGTAGCTACGCGCTAAATTTTTAGTTTTAACTACTCCCATATGTGAGTCATGCAATTCCCGTAAAACTTTACTTTGACATACTTCCGGTATCACCACCCTGTGACCCCACATAATGCAATCTAACTCAATATATAACTCAGGCCTTCGATTGAAATAAGGTTTTAATTCCCTTATCTCAATTTCCTGAGGCCATCCATCTCGGATATAACTATACACCCTACTAAGTATAGGGTCGTTCCGTGTTTCCTTGCGAATAACATTATAATCCAATAGAAGTGCTTCGGAGGCAAAATGCAAGTATGTCTGTTCTGGATAGTCCTCATTTTTACCTAAGCCGTCTTTATGCGTCGCTATCAATCGGGACAATGCGTCTGCCGTGTTATCATCCGATTTTATGTATTCTATTGTAAAATCGTATGCTGATAATATTATTGCCCATCTTTGTAAACGACTGGCCGTCATGTTTGGAACTCCCACGCTCGGCCCGAAAATACTCACCAGAGGTTTATGATCGGTTCTTAAAGTGAAATGCCGACCGTACAAGTACTGGTGGAACTTCTTCACCGCAAATATGATAGCCAAGGCTTCCTTGTGAATCTGACTATAGTTCAGTTCGGCGGGCACGAGAGCCCGCGACGCGTACGCGATCACGCGCTCGCTGCCGGCGGCGTCCCGCTGCGCCAGCACGGCCCCCAGCCCGCGCGGGCCCGCGTCGCACGTTAACACCACGGACTTCGCCACATCGTAATAAGCCAGTACCTCGGCCCCTCTCAACAGCTCTTTTACCTTAAAGAAGGCTTTTTGTTGAGCTTGACCCCACAACCAACGCGAATTTTTTTTCAAAAGACTATATAAAGGTGCCAAATGTTCACTTAAATTTTCAATGAATTTTCCGTAGAAATTAATCATACCGATAAAGGACCTCACCTCACCAACATTAGAGGGAGGTGTCATTTTCAAAATAGGCTTCACTTTGTCCGGATCTACCCTTATTCGTTCTTTATTAATTACAAAACCTAAATATTTTACTTCATTTGCAAAGAAACTACATTTTTCCCTTTTGATTTTTAATCCATTCTTTTGCAATACTTGTAAGACAGCATTTAAAGTTTTAATATTATCGCTTATAGTGGGCGTACTTATCAAAATGTCATCCAAGAAGAAGCTAACGTTAGGTATGTCTTTAAGCAACTCATTCATTGCTCTTTGAAAAATGCCCGGACTCGAACTAAGTCCGTAGATTAATCTTTTATACATAAAAAGGCCCCTGTGTGTGTTAATTACAGTAAACTTGGTTGAATCATTTTCTAATTCAAATTGGTTATAAGCTTGCGCTAAATCGATTTTTGAAAAATATTGACTGCCACTAATTTTGGAAAACAAGTCCTCAATTTTAGGGACCGGAAATTTATCAACTAACAGCACCCGATTTAATGTAACTTTATAATCGGCACACAAGCGAAGCGACCCGTCGGGCTTATTGACTATTACCAGAGGTGTGGCCCAGTCGGAGTGGTCGACGGGCTCGATGACGCCGGCGCGCAGCATGGCGTCCAGCTCGGCGTCCACGCGCTGGCGCAGCGCGTATGGCAGCGGGCGCGCGCGGCAGAACACCGGCCTCGCGCCCTCGCATACGCGGAGCCGGACTCGCCCACCCGTGAATTTTCCCAACTGGCCATTAAACAGCTCCTTGTACCTACAGAACACGTCATCTAATAACTTGTTTGTATCTATGTTATCTATTTTATTACACTTATCCTCAGTGGAAACCGACAACTTAGGTATAGACATGTTTAGCTTCGCTAACCACTGGCGGCCCAGTAAGTTGGTGGTACCGTTCTCGATGACATATAGGTCTAACAATTTTTTTGTGTTACCATAAGTTACATTAACTTCCATTACTCCCAGTGGTTTCACTCGAGTACCGTTATAAAATCTTAAAATTAAATTACATGATTTTAACACACAGTCGGAAAACATCTTTTTATACATAGTCTCGCTAATGCATGATAAAGCCGAACCTGTATCTACCTCCATGTTAATGATTTTATTTTCAACATTAATTGAAATGCTCACCGCTTTATAGTTTCCAAGTGACATTATATACATAGGTTCTTCATCCTGTTGGTCGGCCTGCGCGCCATCCTGGACGACTCCGTCCTCCTCCTGCACGTAATGAGCACGTGCGCCGCCTCGCCCGGCCCCCCGCCGCTCGCGACCGCGCCCGCGCGCCGGCAAAGTCCCGCCAGCCCGCATGCCACCGCGCCCAAAGCCTCCCGTCTGTGATGGTCTACTCAGGGAACACACCCTTCTTAAATGCCCAATCTTCCTGCATCGGCTACACTCGTATGAGCGGTAACGGCACTCACTCCATCGGTGCCCCACGTCACCACAAGCCGCGCATCCAGATATTCGCATACGATCCATATCGCTGCTGAGCCGGTATACATCTCCCTGTCCGCCCGGACCTGTTCCGCTTGGGCCCCGCGTTATAGGTATTCGCTGTCCCGCGTCACCGTTCCCGATTCCCTCCGAAAAGTCCACTATAGACGCATCCCGAGCGGCCGATTCGATAGTCTGTGCTAATTTCGTCGCATTTGCCCAATCCAAATTTTCTTCCGCAAACAGCCTTTGTCTTATAGTTTCGCTGCATATCCCACATACAAACTGGTCTCTTAAGTTCTCATTTAGAGTGGTAGTAAAATCACACGTGCGCGACAGATGTTTCAATTCACTCACGTATTGCGTAACACTTTCGCCTAGCCGTTGCATCCTTTGACGAAAAATGTATCTTGCTGAAAGCACTGACGGCTTTGGTTGTAAATGTTCAGCCATAAGCTGCACTACCTCTTCATTAGTTTTTTTATGCGGTTTAATCGGGCTGCACAAATTCACCATTAACTCGTATGCCGATTCGCCGATAATAGATATTAATGTAGGTAACTTCTTGTCTGTCGCGATATTATTCGCCACAAAATGCATGTCCAAACGTTCACAATAAGAGTTCCAGTGTCCCGTTTCGATGCTAAATTCGCCGAATTTAGCCGCCATTTTTCTTTTAAGCCGTCCTCGTCCGCCACTGATAAATAAAAGGCACGCGTGCACTCAGAGATGTATTTATTGGTCGACTAACGGCATTACAGAAAATTTGCAGTATATGGATACCCACTTAAGTTTAATAAAAATATGACATTCACAACACTAAGGATATTACTTTAATTAATAAAATCGTAAATGACATACAGACCATTCACAGTAAAATTAATTCCTTAGATAGTTCAAATAATACTAATATTTCAAAAATGGCAGAAAAAGATAAGTTCGACTTAAAGACGGCTATTGCACTTTTGCCAGTAATGACGGGTCAAGAACACATTACCAGGTCAAGTCAGGAGTCCGCTCGTGACCACGGCTGCTGTAACGTAGCCGAAACGTCGAGTCAAATATGTGAGTACACAATGTTGTTTCACATAATAAATATCGTGTTAATCCCCGTATTGATACATTATAGTTATAATGCAACGCGAAAATCTAAAAAACTATTAAAAAACTACATTACCAGGTCTCTTATCGATTCTATACAATTATATAGTTCTATGATCAGGGATAGTACTTAAGTTCAATAATTGACTTTGTGTTAAAAACTAGGCTTTCCGCAAACGCTAAATTACGTTTAAAGAGTAATTATGATAACATTTCAGATTTAATTAAGGATTTGAACATGCATTTGATTCAAAAAAAATCTGCTGTAGCAATCCAACACAAACTACAAAACTGTCGTCAAGGTCATAGGTCAATCGAATCCTTCGGCTCGGAGCTGGAACAACTTTTTGTTAATTTGACAATAGCTCAAGCAAACGACGACGCCACTAAGTTTGACGCAGAAATTAAGAAATTATGCACGTTAGGAAATTTTACCATAGCAATTTTTCTCGACGCCCTACCAATTATGCGCGCCAGAATAATTATGTTAGTAAATATAATAATAACCATAATAGATTTAATGCGAACGATAGGTTTAACGGCAGACCTCAAGGAAAGTACATGTCACGAGAGTCCCGTGATACACCAGCCACGACGACACGTGCGCGCGGCCGCGGCCGGCCGAGCACGCGACCGCGCTCACTGTTTCTTTCCACCGTGTTCAGCACACTGACTACGATCATTTTACCAATGAGTCACAAAATAACTGAAAAAAGAATGATAATTTAGATTTTTTTCGTCCCTACTGAAAATTATGTTTTAAATTACAATAACAGTAGTATTGTAACATTAAATATTAATAGCATTAGTATTGATCTTTTAGTTAATAGCGGAGCGAGCCTATGTGTTTTAAAATACGAATGATTATGTAATCACCCGGAATTAATGAATTTACTTAAGTTTGAAGAGTTAGTTATAAAAGGAGTAAGCGGTAAACTAGTATCTGAAGGAAACATTTACTTAGACTTGTGTTATAAAGGTTTAGTATTTAGAGAAAAAATGTATGTTTTTAAAAATATGTCGTGTTCTGCGAGTGGCATTTTAGGAGACAATTTTTTAAAACGTTATCAAGCAGTAATTAATTATAAAGAAAATATTTTAGTCTTAACTAAATGTAACAATTATGTTTCTATACCTATATTAAATCACTTTAGTCATCTAATACCACCGCGATGCGAGGTAATTAAATATATACCTACTTTATCAGGTGACGATTGTGTTTGTTTATCCAAAGAGATACAACAAGGAGTTTTTATAGCGAGTTTAATAACGAAACCTTATAATGATCGTATTCCAGTCAGAATATTAAATACTACTGATAATGAAGTAAGTCTAGATCTCTCCGATTTAGAAACCTTCCCACTGAAAGATTTTGAAGTTTGTAATTTTGAAAAAGAGAACATATCCGTTCCTTGTGTGAAGATGTTACTAGAATTATTAAATTTATTAAAACTTAACCTCGAAGAAAAACGGAGCATAGAGAGTATTTGCGCTAAGTACGCAGATGTTTTTCATCTGCCTGGCGACAAACTTTCCTGTACAAACCTAATGACACATTCCATAACGTTAAAACCTAACGTATTACCGGTTTATGTCAAGCCACATAGACTACTTTAAGAAAAGAAGTTCAAAAACAGATCGATGTCATGCTCGAAAATGATATTATTGAAGAGGCCACTTCTGAGTGGTCTAGTCCCGTTTTGCTTATACCGAAAAAAGCAGATAGGTCCAACGTAAAACAATGGCGATTGGTTATTGACTACAGATAATTGAATAATCGTATTATGGACGACAAATTCCCTTTGCCTAATATTACCGATATCTTAGATTCGCTCGCAAATAATATTTACTTCTCTAAGCTAGATTTATTTCAAAGTTACTATCAGTTATCTTTAGAAAACGACTCACGTAAGTTAACAGCTTTCACCACTGATGCAAAAATGTATCAAATGAAACGCTGCCCTATGGGTCTTAAGACATCAAGTGTATTTTCGCGCCTTATGACTATTGCTATGTCAGGTCTAAATTACAAAAAAGCTTTCATTTACTTAGACGATTGCGTAATTTTCGGAAAATCAATAAAAAATCATAATAAAAACTTAATTAGTGTCCTCGAACGCTTTAGAAAAGTAAACTTAAAATTGAACCCTATGAAATGCGATTTTTTACGTAATGAGATAATATATTGAGGACATAAAATAACTTCTAATGGAATTTTACCTGATGACAGTAAAATTGCAACAATGCAAAACTATCCGCCAGTGAACTGCAACGAGGTCTATCGTTTTGTAGCGTTTGCAAATGATTACAGACGATTCATACCGAACTTTGCAAACATTGTTTATCCCTTAAATAAATTACGGAAAAAGAATGTTCAGTTCCAATGGACTTCGGAGTGTCAAAACGCATTTGAAAAGTTAAAATCGGCTTTAGTTTCACCACCAATTTTATCTTCTCCCGATTTTTCAGAAAACAATATTTTTCGACTACAAACAGATGCATGTAAGACAAGTTTAGGTGCAGTCTTATCTAATATGAACGGCCAAGTAGTAGCTTATGCCAGTAGAAACTTGAAACCCGCCGAAACGAGATACCCCATAAACGAACTAGAACTTTTGGCAATTGTTTGGGCAGTGAGACATTTTCGACCCTATTTATATGGACGAAAATTCAAAATCTTTACTGACCACAAACCATTAATTTATTTATTTAACTTAAAAGACCCAACCTGTAGGCTCACAAAATTTAGACTATGTTTAGAGGAATATGGTTTTGAAATAGAGTATGTTCCAGGAAGAAACAATGCAGCTGCAGACGCATTGAGTCGTATACCTGTTACATCTTTGAAATCAATTCAGGATAATGTAGTGTCTGTTCTTACTAAGGCACAAAGGAAAAAAATGTGCACCCCTACTGATTTTACTTCAGGGAGCCCCATCGACAATAGGTCTGATCAACCTATTGCGGTAGAATTTCCCAAAAAACCCGATAATATTACCGAATTATGTTTCAATCAAATAATATATGAGAATTACGTAAAGCTCAAGGATAGTATTATTTCTAACACGGGATATTGCGTTTATGTACCATCGCAATCAGCGATTTACCTAAGTACCCGATCGTCATCTACCACAGATAGATAGATAGATAGATATTCTTTATTGCACAAAAATAAAATACAAGCATGATACAACAGCAACAGACAGTACAATAAGGCGGTCTTATCGCTTGTAGCGATTTCTTCCAGACAACCTTTGGGTAGAGGAAAGAAATATCGTATTCGTAATAATAAGGGAAGGCAGTGCAAAGTAGTTTAACAAATGAAATTGAGAATGGCAGAATTATACATTATTTTATATATTAATATTATTACATTACATAAATAATAATAAACAATACATACATACCCAATAATAATATATACATAGATAATTTATAACAAAAATCAATAAAAATATTTCTTATAGATAGGTATATATGTGTAATAGGTACAGAGGTGTTAATGAGGGACTTAGAGTCATTATGTCAAAAGGTAGGCATATACGAGGTACTTATAATAAAGGATATATGTAATGGGAACAAAATTAAAAGTCTTGTACAAGCAGCAAAAAAGGTTAGTCCCGTATCCCCGCGATATCTTGTAGCAAAGAATGTAAAAAGAATAAATGATTCTGAGCAACAAAGAGTAATATTAAACGACTTCCATCTACTACCTAAGTAGGTGTATTTTGGGCCCAAAATACACCAGCCTTTCTTTAAAAATATTTGATTGAAATTATGGTCACGCGATCGAACGATCAGCCTCGAGTTGTCTGCTCTATTTCTAACGCCAAATTCTTGATTCTGTCTGTTCTACGCATTCAATACAGAATCTCGCAAATCAAAGATTTCTACAAAATTAATTATGCTTATGAATATAAATTCTATAAAAAGGAAGTTGCAAAAAATAAAAAACACTGTTTGAATTAATTACATAAAAATGTATTTATAAAATAGTGATATTTTTTTCTTCACACCACTTATGCAAGCAATATACATTTTTTAAGGCACATACATTATCATGGTAAAGACAACTTTTTACATTCCACATATTTGAATAGGTTTTACTTAAAGTGTCTAAACTAGGACAATTGTTATCTTCTAAATTAAATACATCATCTGACTCAAGAATACTTCTTAACCATAACATTTTTTCATGACCTTTAGTATAAATACGCTTATTTTTAATGAAATTTTTAAACACTAAATTATAATTATGGTAAGGCACGAAACCCTCATTCCACATAATTCCTCGGTTCCTTTCTATCCACGATACTTGAACCCGTTCTTTTTTCGATAAATTGTAAAATGGAAATGGAGGTTTGATTAATAACACAAACACATGATATTTCGATAGGAAAGCGATTTCTTTTGGTATGAACTTATTGTCTTCGGTCTTAAATCCTTGCACATCAGCAATAACATTCATGATAATTTGCGGACTATGTTACTTAATGGCTTGTACTCAAAAATACGATCGTTTATGATCAAGCAGTATGCAGTCGTATTATCCGGTATATCTTCTAAGGACTCCAGTTCTAACCGAACATCAATTGACCACTTTTTAATGTCTCATTTTGTCTTGAACAATCAATAACAAATAGCGGAGCCTTTTCTTTAAATGATTTCAAATCAAGTAAGGCATCGATACGAGAGTTGTAATATGACTGACGGAAATGAGCATACATCTCGTATAATACATTATATCTATTTTCATCAAATTTTAAATTAAGTGAATCATAAAGGAAGTATTGAGAATTTAAAAATAATTTAACGTTAGATATTTTACAATGGTCAAACAGAGATGGACTCTTCGTTTTACTAAGTTTTCTAGAAGTTTGTAAACCTAATATTACATATCTTGGTTTTTCCAACTGTGAAGCAGTTTTAATAGACCAGGAATGTTTAGTTGTTCTAGGTAAGAATGGATATTCATACAAGTCCCAATTTCGAAATGCTATGTGTATAGGCCGATCTTTTTCTAAATGTTTCAATAATACTAATTTATCACGATCTGATACTTTAATATGCGGTACACGCCATTGAATCTTTTCTATTTCTAATTTTATCTCATCATTTGGATTTATTATTACACTATTCAGGACGGAATTGCTTCTTTGTAAAATAAGTTCATGTTTACAATTAATAAGTATTTTATTATAATCTTCAGCAAAACCCAGCACTTTATTCAGTGGAATAATGACATGAAAATGCCCATCTGTTTGTTTGGTGCCATTGATGTCCCATCCCCATAGTGCTGCAAGCTTACTATCACCTTCATTCATAGAGATGTATGACTTAATTAAGGTTTAAGGTTTAAGATCTTTATTCTCATTAAGAATTACATACAAATTCACTTAACATGAGAACATAAAAATTTACAATAAGTACAATTTATAGGAAAACGAAAAAGTTGGGGATAGGAAGATAATGATTTGCATTACATCTCGGGCGAGCGTCTTAACTCGTCCGTCAGGCGTGATTGCGAAACATTACTATAAACATGGATATAAAGCCGAACCACGCTCACTGCACACTAGAAGCGGCACCAGGCGGGCCGGATGCTAGTGATTCAGAAAGGGTGGGACAGTATAGATTTTATTAAAATATTTTTATACTATTGTATTTAATATGTGGAATTTTAGAAGTTTCTTAAAACATACGCTTGACTGCGATTCTTTGATATCTTTAGGGAGTTTATTGTACATTTGTGCTCCTTCAAACATAAGACTTTTTTTCCCGTAGTTAGTTCTTGGTTTTCGTAAAATAAGATCGTTGGCATTTCTTAGTTTCATTAATTGTGGTTGTAATTCCTACATTTTTTATATGGTCAATTTCTACGCCGTTAAGCTCGTATTTTATGTCTCGGAATAAAAATGACATGGGATTGTTTACAAATTCAATTTCTTTTTTTACAATTTTTCCGACATTATCTTTGCCCGTAACACTTGCATATCCTTCAATGTAAATAGAGCTTGCTGATGGTAATACATAAATATCTTGCTGGTGAATAGGTATTCTGATTTCATCATTATCTTTGTAGCTATGATTATAAGGATTATAGCAATGAATCTCATAGCTTTCAATAGAATTATCGTGGTGCGGCAAGTCTGTTATGTGAAGCATTATAATACTTTAAATCCTAATGAACGCAGGAATAATTTGTTATTTTTAGAGATTTTTTTTATTGCTATAGGACGTCTTCTTTCTTTCGATATAGATGATAATGTATTAGGTTTATTTCTTTTCGACGATGTTTTATAGAAAACAATCATATTATTATTTAACAGAATAGGTATTTTTAAGTTTCTAAAAATGACGTTTTAATTATTATTATTTTTTTACTCTTACATTATACGTTATTATTAATGACGTGCAATCATGTGCACTGATAATATTAGAATGGGCTATATATTTGGTTATCATTTTATTTATTTATTTTTTACAATATCAAATACCTTAATATGCTATATTTGTTTCCAAAATCGCCTTAAAAATTTCAAACATAAATGTCCGCAATTGTATGAATTATTTCCTTGTAAATTTTCATAATTATAGCAAATATTGGAGCCTACATATTCAATAAATTCTTGTGGTGGTTTCAGATTTCCATAGCTGTCAAAGTACTCAATATAATCTTTTTTCTTTCCATAGGCTACCCAATGAGTGCCAGAATTTTCGGATGAGTCTAAGTTAATAATTCCGCATTCCATTCTTAACGGATTATTCGGTAATTCGTCTCTCATGAAAACACCTCGAAAATAAGGAATATCTATCGAGTGTTTTAATATATCAATATTTGATAACGCTCGTTTGGGCAGCCGACGGTTTAGTTTTTTTTTTTCGTAACATAAATTCCTAGACCATCTTTGTACGGCTTGAGATGCAAACCTTTTCCTATGCATAATGCTTCCATTTGCATATTGTGTCTCTTTAATTCTGAAAGTTGTTTTTTAGCTGCTTTATATTCATTAACCGCTTTCGTAATACCGGCAATACCTCCAGCTATACTACCAGATGCTGATAATCCCGCAAATATAGGTATTAACGGTAGAAAACCTCCAGTTTTAGGAATAGGTATAACCCTAGGTAACTTAACAGGCAAATCAGAGGCCAAATCTTGAGCTGCAGCGTACGCTAATTCTAATAGCGCTTTCTTGCATTTAGGTTTTAGATTACGTATATGTTTTTGAGTGTGTTTAACAATGTTCTTAAAGGTTTTTTTCATCCCAGCACCAGAAGGTCGGTTTCTTTTTTTTGCATTAGTGTTTAATTCATCATTATTTTTAGTAATTTTCGTAATAGAATCTTTTTGCTTCATTTTTTTTCTTTTATTATGTAACAACAAAGATACGACCATTAAAGCAGTCTATATTGCTTCAAGGGTGAAATATTAATGAGCTCATTAAATAAAAACTATCTTATTTAAATATAAATTCATCAATATTCCTTAACGTAAAGAATGGTTCTATAGTTTGTTTGTTTTATCTATCCAGCTATTTTCACTCGCAGGGAGACCTAACCATTTGACATATACTTTATTTCTCTTTCTTTTTAAAACTTTCTCTACCAAATATATATCAGGATGATTAGTTTTCTGAATTTCTTCTTTGTAAAATGCTCCTAAAATAGGTCTTGATCTAGCATCTTCTAATAAGTACGTTGTAGGATTTGTGTCTTGTACCTTATAAATTTTAAAGATTTCTGTCGACCAATTAGGTGTAAAACCCTTTTCAAAACAACCTTTATATTTGCTAATTCTCACAAAATCTCCTACACAAAGTTGCTTACAGTTATTTATTTGTTTATTTTGCAACATTTTAGTATTATATCTTTGAAGAACAGTTTCTTTATTATAATGATTTATTGCTATTGGCAGGTTCCCAATAGTTTTATGAAACGTATGGTTATACTCATCAATTTTATCTTCGAGAGTGCCGTCATTCCACTTATAATTACCTTTCAAACTGAATTCCTTATAAAGTTTTTTTTAATGTTCTAATAAATCGTTCTACAATTGAAGCTTTTTTTTTAGAATAAGTTGAATAATGATTGATATTATATTTTCGAGTTATTTTTTTAAATGTGCTGTTATAAAATTCTTTTCCCATATCGGTCTGTAAATTTTTTGGAAACCTTCCTTTAGATAATAATCTCTCAAATTCTCTACATACTGCTTCTTTTGTTTTATCTTTTAACGGAATTGCCCAAGCAAACTTTGAAAACCCATCAATAATTGCTAATATATATTTATATCCAATGTTAAATTTTGAAAACGACTGCATATCTATTAAATCTACTTGCCACAAGTCATCTATATCCTTTAATATAACATTTCGCCGTAAAAAATTCTTCCTAACGCTTTTATGAATTTCATTTACGACGTCTGCTTTGCTCATAATGCTTGTTAAGCTGTGCAGCAACTTCTTTTATTACAATATTGTGTTCTACCTTTTCTATTCTAGCTATCAAATTTGTAATTCGTTTATGAAGTGTATCTATGTTTTCAAAACACATTTCATTACATCGGTTTGCTCGTTGTTATGCTCATCCAATGATTCTATATTGTTCATTGTTATTAGGTTTACAGCTTGGTAAAATCAGTCATATTCTAACGTCCGTTTATCGAGATAATTTTATCTGCACTGAAACCATGGGCCCATGTCATTTTCCTTTTATAATACCAGCTTCTTTTAATTCTTCAATAATCGATAGAATTTCATTATCATGATTGCTATTACCTGCAGTTTTTGAGGCGATGAGTAATTTCAATCTATCAATCAGCTCATTTGGGTCGTCCCAAAAAATATAATCTGTATCACTTTTATATTTTTTTAATTTAGGTATGTATCCACCTGTTTTTTTTGAATTCACAAGTTGATTAGATTTCGGACAATCTTCACTAAGCTGGGAAAAAAGTGGTTTAATGATTTCTCGATATTTTAAGCCTTTGTCACCTTTTATTTGACCGTTGGAATTAAAGTCTCGTTTGTGGGCATTTGTTAAACTCAGCATGTCCTTATATACATTCTTGTCACTCGCAGTCACTATTTTGAGATTAGGTTTGCTACACATTAATAGTTCCCTTAAACCGTCTGTCAATGTATATTTTTTTTTATCTATGATTACCATATATTTTTTTGCCTCGCTAGAATCATTATTTGTGACAGCTAGATGTACTGTTGAATTGCCCATCATGAGTTTCTTGTTTTCACTACGAATACCAAATGGTACATTTATATTGTCATAGATGTGCATTATGTCTTCTTTATTAAGTGATAATAATGTTTCGTTATTATCGGTATAATCATAATTATAATCATTAAAATCATTACTTATAAAACTTTTGAAATTATCATAGCTTACAGAAGAATTAAATTCCTCATTTGCATTAGACTCATCCATGCGTTCTGATAAGGTAAGACAGGAATCATTCATGTTTTCTGATTTATCAAGACAAAGAACATTCTTGTTTTCTGATACATTAAAAGGAGGACTAACATTTTTATTTACTTTTCCTAAAGTCTGCAAAGAATCCGTGATTGGCTTAAAACTTTTTTCAATTTGAGATTATCCGCGTCTTCCTCATCCTTGATCATCTTTATTTTATTTTTTATGCTATTAACGGACGTTATTAGTTGTTCCTTGATATCCATTTCTACTTTAAATAGTATTATTATAACGTGCGTATGTCTATTATATACACTGGTTGAAACTCAAATGAAACATTATTGACGATTCTTTTTATGATATACGTTATTTAAAATAAATAAATGTATCAAAACCTTGTCTGTATCTGCCATTATCAATTGAGCAATCTTTGTTTATAACTAGAAAGTCGAATGAATTACGCCATATCGCACTCTTAATAAAATCATGACTCAATTCGAAATTGCTAAGTTTTGGTAAATGGCAAAAAATGATTTGTGGTTTTAGAGCATATAATTTAGTCTCCTATAAAATTTTAACTATGATGAGTAGGAAGAAACTAAAATTACGGTTTTAAGCCTTCGAATATATTCTTTTAGATTTAGCAAAAAAAATAAATGAATTTATATAATATGATAGTAAAAAAAAATGTTTGAAAAAACAATTTTGAGATGCGTCATTATTTCATGAAATCCACCCAGTCAATTTATGACGTAATTAAAAATAGGTCAATATTTTACTCAAAACTTGACAAAAAAATCGGACCACCATTTATTTAGGTCACTGTTTTATTAAGTTTTTAATACAAAAAAAAACATATTAAAAGTTAAGTCTCTTTTTGACAAAATAATTTTCCTTGGATAACGACTCAATTTGGAAATAAGTGTAGGTATTTTTAACTTAAGAAAAACAACAGTATAGTTTAAAATGTTTTATTAGAAAAAGTTCACGTAAAAAAAGAAAGTACAAAATTAGCATAGATCTTGGTTCAACTGATAGTTATAGAGTTAAATTTACTCTCAGTAAATTGTATCTTTTGTCTGAACTAAGTAGTTATTTCTTAAAATGTAACTCTAAAAATGTATTAAAATCTAAAATAAGTATTTATAAAAACGCACTAGGTGCAACTATAATTAATCATACTAACAATTAATAGCAGTCTATTCATCACCTTAATTTTCATTCTGCAGGGGTGGACCTTTACTTCCCTAGCTTCTCGTAGGAAGTATATGGATAATTTAGACATATTAGACGACCATTTAAATTCTACCCAATAGGTACCAGATACCTCCGAGGCTATGCTCCTTGGTAGCGATACTGAGGAGCATACGAACACTGCTGGAGCACCTGGAACTGAGGGACCAGGTACTTCCAATGCAGAGTCGACCCCTCTGGGAGCAATGCACCAAAGGGACACGTCGAGCAAGGGGCCAGAGAGTAAACCCAGGGTTAAGCTCTCTGGAGCTGATAGAAAACAAATATATCGGCTCGTAGCGAAGGGTTTGACCTTCGAGCAGGCGATAGAACTGCGCATGAGTGAAAAGACCAAGCAGAGGACCCGAGAGAAGGGGGAAACGAGGGAGCGGGCGTCAAAGCGCCCTCTCAATACTCTACCTCGAATCAAGGTAATCCTACCAAGGCACTGAAACTTGGCGAGCCTTCCACCTCGAAGCCTACCTTTAAGGAGGTTTCTCATCATAGACGCCCTGGGTAAAATGGACCAGGAGAGGGTCGAAATGCTTCAAGGTGCTATCTTGGA
>JADPWL010003132.1:0-68421 GCA_019059595.1 Marasmia exigua
GGATTCAGGTGAACAAGTAGTAGAGATTAATGCTCTAAAAAAAATGTTTAAGAAATATGAAAACAATGATATCGATGAACCTAGTAATTCACCTGAGTCCTCTATGAACCTAACACAATTACAGACTTCCAGTCAAGAAAGACAAAAAATACACTCACGGACATATACAACCGGGTGGGTCATAAGAAAAATATTGAGCAAAATAAATAATTGTGCACAGTGTGAAAAAATCTCACTACAAGTGAATCACACTGTGCACCAAGCGAAATTCAAAACTGGGTAAAACTTAAAGAATATGAAAGTTTAAAAGTTAAAAAACTGACCTACCCATCGGAACAGGCCGTGAGACTTTTTGGTGTCTGTACTGAAGAATCAAATAAATATTTGGAATACGAACCACAAAAAAGATCTATTAAAAAAAAAATTAAGGAGAATATAAAATCCAAATATTTATTTGACTTTTTTAATTGTGAGGTTCATAAAAGTATAACCAGTAACTTATTTTTGGAAATGACTATTAAACTGTGCATTTTCAATTGGTGCAATATAATAAATAGAATATTAAAAGGCACAGATGTATTCAGACTGCAAAATAAAACATTGCCGTTAATGCAAAACAAAGCATTAATTAAGTACAAATCTAAGTTAAAAAATAAAAAGAAATAAATCATAATCCTGTTTTTTATTTGTTCCTTTTAATTAATTCCATTTTATTTAACTAGGATTTATACTGCGGAACCAGTAACCTTTTTTTTTTCTATGCCAGTCCAAGCTCAAAATATCAGTAGCCAGAGCCATAAAGTTTTAAGTAAATAAAAAAAACAAGCTGTCAAAGTCTATTACCGAGCCGATTCTATGGCAATATCTTCTTGTATGGAAGACGGTCGTCTGATACGTAGTATCCCTATATAGTTTGTGGACTGCAATAGTAAAATCGTATATAACGGCGACGCAGTTTTGACATATGTCAAAACGGTCACATTAAAAAGTTCCGTTTCATACAATGAAAGTCGGCTGGCTTTAAAAATATATTGAAAAGTACACAGTATTTTTTACGTAAGCAATAAACTGTACATCATTTTAAAATCATGAAAAGTAAATAGTTACGTTCTTCACTATATAGCACATATTAAGACTAGTAATATTGGTAGGATTACACGTATTTACATTTAGGAAGGCTTAAAATGAAATAACATGCAAAAATGAACACCTTGGTTGGTCCTTTTTAACCGACTTCAAAAAGGAGGAGGTTCTCAATTCGACCCGTATGTTTTTTTTTTGTATATATGTTTCTCGATTTCTCCGCCAATTATGAATGGATTTAAATAATTCTTTTTTTGTTTGATAGGCCATCATTCAGAGGTGGTCCCATAATTTTTTTATCAAAATTGACTATGTGGTTTTTGAACAAAACAACAATAACCAAAAAATACAGAGATTACGTCGTTGTTTGGAGATGAAATTCGGTATATATATGAAGTTTGCGGTCTGAAATTCGGGAAGTATGCGGTCTGGAAAAGTGGTGGGAGACCAGGATGTAATGGTGGAAAAGTGGTGGGAGACCAGGTCTTCAACAACCTACAGAATTTATAACAGATTGAGTGGCAGCTTCCGAACAATTATTACTATTTATTATTATTATTATATTAGTAAGGAATATTTTGGAGACCAGGTTATGGTGAACAGTCCGACTAAATGGTAACACATAGAAAGGTGGTCCTAAATAAATATTATTCAAAATCTTGGGCAAATGCTAAGTGGTCATTTTCTTTTTCAAAATGGCCTCCATAATTAACATCACTCTCAACGACTTGAGAATCAGTATACAATATGAACTTTTATGATCATAACTAAGAATTAGGTCCCAAAGTCGCAAAAGTGGTGGAAAACCAGCTCATGATCAATGGGTCACCAAAATGGTAACAGACTGGGTGGAGGCTTTCGAACAAATTGTAATTAAACTCTTGGGAGCGTTGCAAGTTCTCGAGACTTTCCACAACCAGAACTAATCCCACTTGATTTGGCGCAAGTGGTAGTTGTTCCGCAACTTCAACTACGTCTTTCGCAAACAAAGTAACTTGTCCCTTGCACCAATCTTGACAGAAACGGTTTTGAAGCTTCATTATTTTAAGAAACGGTACAACACGGCATAAAAATCGTTCTTCAAGTTTGGTCAAGTTAGCTAGCTGTTGAGGCACAGTCGCGACTGTCATTTTGTTCCAGAAAGCTGCCGACGGAATTTTCCGTTTCCTAATATTATTTTGACAGCGAGAACATGTTACGATATTACCCTGAGAAACCAATTCTTCGGGTAATAATGCACTGTACATTGTAGTATGCAAATTACAACGTTGTGGTGGATATAACGCTTTATTAGAAATGGCACATGGAACGTCTGCAAAAATATTTATAGCCTCCTCAAAATCATTAATACAACATGCGTTCCTGCGGTTGCGAGCGGTTTTTCGCAAAGCATCTAATCGAGTCGCTCTGGATTCGGCAGATTCATTCGATAAACGATCGCGTTGCAAATTAAGACGATAAGAACGTTGCTCTTCGGTCTCGTTTGATAAACGAGCGCAAATCAAACCAAGTCGATGAGAACGTTGCTCTTCGGTCTCTTTTGATAAACGCTCATGATTCAAGGCAAGGCGATGAGAACGTTGCTCTTCGGTCTCTTTTGATAAACGCTCTTGAATCCAGGCAAGGCGATGAGAACGTTGCTCTTCGGTTTCGTTTGACAATCTTTCATGTTTTGAGCCGAGTCGTCGAGCGCGAATTTCTGAAGTTTCATAACTTCTTGACACATTTGTATATGTCCTCATCAAAGAAAGTCTGTGAGCCCGCTGCTCCTCACTCTCATTCGCAATGGTCATAGAATTTCTTTCTCTATTCTTTTGTAAGCGATCTTGCCTCTCGGCGTCACTCTCCTCTAAACGACCCTGCCTCATTTGGGCAGCGCGTTTAGTAAGGCCTACCTATACTAAAAATTACTAACTTTCCACTAAAAAGTGAAAAATAAAATTAATTTTTGAAAAAAAATAAAAACCGACTTCAAGACTACACTAACAATATATACAATTGAACTAAAAAGTATAAAATAATATTTTAATTACAAGCCAAAGAACACTAAAGGAAAATCAACGAAATTATTAATACTTATGCATACTATTTACATTTTAAAATCAGTTATTTTTGGAGTCGGTGCCAGCCAAAACAAAAACAATATATTAATGACACAAAAAGAAATTACATAAATAATTGAAAAACCACCGATAGTTGAAAAGAAGACAATAAAATAATTTATCTATTAATAACACAAAAAAGAAACATAAACTAATGAAAAACAACTGACAATTGAAAAGAAGCGCATAAACATTTTTAAGCATTAAGACACAACCATCAGCGTCGTCTGCCCGTATTCAGGTATTTCACTCAGCCACGTCCCCGCCCGTCCCGCTCCACGTCCCGCTGCGCGCGACCGACGCTCGCCCACTCCGTGGCGTGGCGTTTAATACGTTGTTGTAAACACAGTAATATAATTATTGTTCTGGAACGGGATTCCCTGTCCTCCGTGGCTGGCACCGACTCCAAAAATAACTGATTTTAAAATGTAAATAGTATGCATAAGTATTAATAATTTCGTTGATTTTCCTTTAGTGTTCTTTGGCTTGTAATTAAAATATTATTTTATACTTTTTAGTTCAATTGTATATATTGTTAGTGTAGTCTTGAAGTCGGTTTTTATTTTTTTTCAAAAATTAATTTTATTTAATAGTAGGTACAAGGGAAAACCTTATTATGAGAACCAGGATACATCCAGCCGATTGAAACAGCATTATGAGAGTTATTTTGATTTGTTTCAAAACCCGACTAGAACAGCATCGAATGCTGTTTAGATTAGTTAAGTGTATTTAGCGATTTAGACCCTCTCCATTATTTTGTCCCTGGATAACCATCATCAGATCTTAACGGTGCACGAAGCCTTCAATGCTCGTCTGTTTCTATGAAAAAATTTTGTATTTATTATGTGACTTTAATTAATTATACTATAGGTACAGACAGCCACAAATCAGCTTACCGCAATCTGTACAATTTCCTCAATGAATTCATGTAATTTCCTCAATTTCAAAATCGTAAACCCGACGTGGTCAGCAATAAGGTGAAAATCGATTGAGGAAATTTGGCAGATTTGTATACATTGAAGAGTGGCTGTCCGTACATAATAATATTCAAAATAAATATTTTTCTTGTTTTGAGAATCAAACCCAAGACCTCTGGCGCAGAAGGCAGGTATCCTATCCCACGTCCATCGATCATCATAAAATAAATACGAAATTCATTATTTTACATACTTACATATATAAAATGCTTGAAAGTTCGTTTGTTTGTAACCCATTTACAGAATTATTAAGACTGTTCCTATATTGTAAATGGTGTATAGGTATGTAATCTTTGTTAAAGTGCCCTTTTAACCCCTAATAGTAAAAAAAGTTTTTATTCAAATCATAATTTTTTATTACACCAATCTTGCTCATCGAATAAGTATTTTAAACAGTAAGTAAACCCGGGTTATGCAACTAGTTCAGCTTTGTATCACTGAATTACTTTTATGGAAAACTGCTGAATTTCTATTTAACACTAGTAAAGTTACATGGATACTGCTGCACACATGGAATAAATAATGTTTATTATAAAAGAAGAAATGGAAGGTTACTCCTTCATTAATTTTTGAGTTTCGTCACAGTGCTCTAGTTGGTTTTTTTTTTTCTACTGAATCATCATCATCATGTAAGTAAAACTTCTATCCAATAAATAGTACTTTTTTTAAAACTTACTTTCCACTTTTATCATTTCTAATACTTTTCTAATAACACTTTGGGATCAAATGATACATTGTGGGGTCAAATGATAATCTGGTATCAAAGGACACTTGGGCTTCATATACCTAATACTTTAGGGTCAAATGACACTGAAATGAAATGAAAATTGTTTATTCAATTTAGGTCCATACAGAACACTTATGAATGTCAACATGTTTACCACTGGTTCGGAATGTAGTTTTCTGCCAAGAAGACGCCAGCAAGAAATCAGCAGTTACACTTTTAAAAAAAATGTTTTACAAAATTTCACCATTAACTTAAAAATATAGTACAATTTTTGTGTTACTAATATGTCCCTAAATTATTGTCATTCAAAAAATCGTCTATTTTATAATAGCCTTTCTTCATTAAACAGTTTTTTATATACAATTTAAACTTATGTGTGGGCAAGTCAATAATAATCTGAGGTAACTTATTAAACATTTTTATGCTCAATCCTATAAATGAACTGCCAACCTTATGGAGCCTGATATTTGGAACGGCCAGTCTGTGCTTATTTCTAGTGTTAAGGCTGTGACAGTCGGACTTCTTCGAGAACAGATGGAGATTCTTATGTACGTACATAAGGCAATCAAGGATGTATTGAGAAGCCACGGTAAGTATGTCGATTTCTTTAAACAAAGCTATAAGGAAGTTGCGCGATCTAAGGCCATAAATGGCGCGGATGGCTCTCTTCTGTAATACGAAAAGTCTGTATATCAGCAGCTGATCCCCATAGTAATAGACCATAATGACATGATGCTATGAAAGTAGCTGAAATAAACCAGCCTCGCCGTTTCAACATCAGTTAGTTGTCTTATCTTTCTAACTGCATATGCAGCAGAACTAAGTCTACCTGGCAGGACATCAATATGGGGACCCCATTGCAGCTTAGAATCTAATGGGATTCCTAGAAATACTGTTGAATTTACGAGCGCAAGGTGCTCATTATTTATGGTTATATTTGTATTAACCTGCCTCACATTTGGCATTGTGAATTTAACACATTTAATATTTTTGGAATTAAGTAGTAAATTATTAGTTGTAAACCAATACACCACTTGTGAGAGTGCATCGTTTCCGTCGTCGAATACTTGCTTAAGCCTATCAACTCTAAAAATCAGAGAAGTGCCATCGGCAAACAATACAGTCTCACATAGGTCTTTTGTAAAGTGTGGAAGGTCATTAATATAAATTAAAAAAGTAGGGGTCCCAATATGGAGCCCTGCGGCACTCCCATGAGTAGAGGGGCGCCAGTAGAATTTATTCCATTAACACTCAATTTTTGGATTCTACAAGAAAGGTATGATTGCAGTATTGAGAGTGCATTGTCTGAGACACCATAATGCCGTAGCTTCATTATTAAAGTTTCATGGTTAACACAATCAAAGGCTTTTGATAAATCGCAGAAAACACCAACAGCATCTTGCTTATTTTCCCACGCATTGAAGACATGTTTCATTAGTGCCACTCCTGCATCAGTAGTGGATTTCCCTTTAGTGAATCCGTACTGGTTATTATGAAATAAGTTATTTATTTTGAAGTGAGCTGCTAATTGAGTGAATATTATTTTTTCAACACTTTGGGATCAAATGACAGATCGTAGGGTCGAATGACACTCGGGCCTTAAATGACAAAATGTGGGATCACATGACTCTTTGGGAGGAAACGAAACTCTTGTATCAAATGGAGTGCTCTGGTGTCAAATGAGACTTTGGGGTTAAATGACAGTCAAAAACCACTCGGGTCTCGAATGACACATTGTGGGATCACAAACTTTGGGGTCAAACGACACTGGTATCAAAAGAAACCCTGATATCAAATGGTGTTAAATGCCATTTGGAGTCAAATGGTACTCTGGTATCAAATGACGCTCGGGCATCAAATAACACTTTAGGGTCAAATTACATATTAGGGTCAAATGACACATTATAGAGTCAAGATACTCCAGCGTCCAGGTATTCACTCTTACTTTCAAGCCCATAAGTCTTAATACCATTTTTCACATTCCCTTCCCTTCAAAATCCCTTTTTACATTTTTTAAATTTGACAAAAGTTCATGTGGAGCGGCTATCGCTTACCATCAGGTGATCCGTCTGATCGTCTGCCACATATGACATAAAAAAAAACAGAAAAATACGTATAGCTTTTTAAGATTTTAACTTTTAAACTGTAAAATTCCCCATACTACATTTTATCCCCTAATTTACCCCCACAAAGGGTAACTTTCCTAAAAAGGTTAATATGAGTTACTTTTATATCAAATTGTAAGTATGAATTGAAAATTTCCCTATATGAAACACTCTGTATATAGATAGATTAGATAGAAACAAGATTATATTATTTATTAGGCCTAATTTTGCTTACTGCATATGCAGCGGGACTTAATCTTCCTGCCAAGGCAACAATATGGGGATCCTATTGCAATTTTGCATCTATAGTGATACCATGAAACTTAAACCCCCTTATTACAAATCGCGAACTAAGGATAGTCCCGGAACAAAACTCGTGCCAGCCCCTTTTAACATTACACGTTGGACTAGGATGACATGAGCTTTAGTATAGTAATAACTTTTAATCTCGATTTAGTATCATAAATTTATAGTATATTTAAAGTAAGTTTATATAAGTTGGAAAGTAATTTTATAGTATGCTTATAAACCCGAAATAAAATGTTAAAAGCATTTTACCCAATTGTAAATCATTTAACTTTGTTTCCAATTCTTCAATAAATACAATACCTATACCCTACTTGCAAGGTACTTTCCAGTTCCCGACCTTTTATGAAATGCCCCGCGCCGCGCAAATCAATATAATAAAGTGGACTGACTCAATGTGTGAATGCATCGAATGAAAGCAAAAGAAAGAGATGAAAAAGTAATGATATTTTACCGTTACTATTTACCGATAAAAACTTCTTAACGGTAAACCCTTTTACCGGTAAATGGCCACCCAAGTATCGCTACCATGCATAACGCTACCTCTACTAGTAACGTTATCCTCGTACGATGCAAGTAACGATACCAAATTTTTAACGGTATTCAAAGCCCTGATATCATCACTAGCCACGTTCATGCCTAATTCCAAAAGGGATATCTTTCATTATTTCTGATGATGTGGACCATGAAATTTGACGTCACGACAGCTCTGACGTATAGACGTGCTCTTGTCCTTCTAAGCAAATTTAATTCTAAACTATAATAAAAAGTCTATTATCGGTGCAAACACAGAGTGTATCTCAGTGCTAATCGGTGCTGGTGCAGTTTTGGATATTAAGTGCAAATCTGCGGTTTGTTCCAGTGCATATTTTAGACATTATTCAAAGCCGGACAGCCTCATTAAATTTTGTGCATGGGTAGCCCCATTAAAAGTGTTTAAAAACGACCTCCGCGCCTGTTAAAAAATTGGGCAGCAAACCCCTGACAGACTGTCTACACGCATAATTTCGTTTAACCATCTATAGCGCTCCGGGGCCGAGTGCGCTCTGCGTAAATTACACGAAACGACAAGTCGGCGGTTCACACCCAGCTGGAACAAATAAAGGCATACATATAAATAATTACTTATTTTTTTATTTTTTTTTTATTTATCATATCTTTGGCATTTTTCTTACCTTCTTTCTCCGTGGACCCAACAAATTTACAATGCCGAAAACGCAAAGATCTCCGCCACCGGCAACTCCTCATCAGCGCTCTTCGGACACTGACCGGGCAGTTTCTTCGGATAACGCCGCCAAGAAACGTAGAAGGGCCTCTCCAACTAAGTCGAAGGGCTCCGCGGAGAAGCCCATCGTAGAGGAGCAGGACCAGCCGTCCTGCCTACATCGCCGCGAGGTGGAAGTACTAGTCGAGGAGATGCGGAAATTCCGCGAGGAGATGGCGGAGCTCCGCCAATCCTATGAGAAGGTGGTGACACGTCTTGATGGCGTCGAACAGAGAGTTGCGGCACTGGAGCTGAATCCCACGGTCGCTGCTGAGGAGGCTCTCAAGACCAAGGAACTTGAGCGCTCCATAACACAACTCCGCGCTGATCTCAACGATGGGGATCAAGAGGCTCTTCTCTCGGACTTGGAGACGGAGGAGAGGGGCGAGAACGTTGCCCACGCCTTCATTTTGCACGCCTCACGCTTGGGTGTGAAGCTCGAGGAGCGTGACGTCGTCTTCGCGGAGCGTGTAGGTCCACCAGCTAAGGAGGCAGAGGGTCGGCCGAGGCGCGTCGTGGTAAGGCTCGCCCGCCGCGGGTTGCGTGATGACTTGTTGCGAGCTGCGCGCGTACGCCGCACACTCACTGCAGCCGATGGCGCCCGTGTGTACGTCAATGAGCGGCTGACGAAAGCCAATCGTCAGCTTTTCTTTCCAACTGCGTTCCGACGAGAATGTGAACCGCGTGCTTGGCCCTTCTAAGCAGAGTTCTTGACTCTGGCTCCCTTTTTTTTTTTTTTTGTTGACCCAGGAGAAATGCGTTACGTATACCCATCCGTCTGTAAACGGATGGGTTATGTCGGACTCTCCTCTGGCGACGGCTTCTCCTAACGAGAAGCCGGCCAGAGGCATACCGACTAAAACTCCTGGGACTCTCCCTCATCTGTCCATGGGTGGGTGAGTGACATGGGGCCAAAGCTCGGAGCCTTTCACCACGTCACCCCCCGGACAGGGACGCCCGCCTACACGGCGGGCACGGCGCTTCTCCCCCCGGGGTCGGGGGGAGGGATGGGGACAACCGAGAGAGTCGTGCCGTCCCCACCAGGCGTAGGAGGAGGTCCGTGCATGACTCTGGCTCCCTGGAATGAAATATACAACATCTTTTAGTCTCCCGGTCTGTGTTATAAGTTACCAGTATTGGAAATTAATTGTTAATATATGTTTACCTTTTTTTATAATATTTCTGGAGTCATGTTTTGCCTATAAGCAATGTTTGGAATCGGCTGGTTTTTATAAAGATACTCTCTGGTTCACTTGTATAAAAACAATTTTATTGAACAAAAAGAATACATTACTCAATAAAATCACCCTATCAGCACAGAAACAGCTACACATATACCCACATAATATTCACTACAACATACATCCTTACAGAATATCTTCATTGTATAAACATTTTCATGTAGTATCATTTAATAAACAACTCATTTTATATACATTAATATACTACTATCTGCCTAATATATTTACAAACAACAGCTCACTCTCAGTAACACCATTTACAAAACTAACAATACACACACTCTGCCAAGTAATGTCAATGACCTCCCCTTGTCTGAAAAACTTCCTTTAAAGAATTTCACAATTGGTCTATTCTATGCCGGCTCACTCGGCACTAAGCACGAAGAGTTATCTGTGGCGGTGGGTGCTCTGGGTCCTGACATCCTAGCGGTTAACGAGACCTGGCTCAGACTGGGTGAGGAGGACAGGGCTCCCAGGCTGACCGGATACCGGCTTAAACACTGCCCTAGACCTACACACATACGGGGAGGGAGGGGAGGAGGAGTGGGTTTTTACATATGCAGGGGAATAAACGTTAGCTTTTGTGACTGCCCACAAGGCTCGGGGATCGAGCAGATGTGGATGAGGGTTCGTACTCGCGGAGCTGTGGTGGTTATGGGCACAGCCTATAGACCACCCTGGCAGGATGTGAACACATTCCTGGATGCAATCACAGACTCCCTGGCCTCTTTTACGCACTATGATGCTGTTATCATTGCGGGCGACTTCAATATAAACTTGTTAGAAACAAATAATGGGAAGTTTAAACTTCTTACACAGCTCCTCAGCAGTGCGGGTCTCAGTCAGGTTGTTGTCGAGCCAACACACTTCACAGAGCACAGTTGCAGCCTGATAGACATTATATGCACTGACCTAAGGACACTGAATGTGAAGGTTAGGCACAACCCTGACTTGGGAGGCCACGCAATGATAACAGCAGAACTTAAAATCAAAGCCGAAAAACCTCCACCACAGTGGGTAACGTATAGGCCTATGAAAAATATTCTGGTGGAGCAACTCAACAGGAACCTGGATGCAATTGACTGGAGCTGCTTTCACATGCCTGATGACACCAATACCCTCGTTGATTTGCTCACAGTCTGCATTACGGGCATGTTTGATTTACATGCTCCAGTCAAGACCAGGAAGTTCGAACATCCGCCCCACCCATGGATAACTGATACTCTCAAGTCGATGATGCTTATCAGGCATAGCTATCATGAGAGCTGGAGACGCCACCGCACCGATGGAGCTAAACAGAGGTATAAGACTATGAGAAGTATAGTGGCCGACGCTCTTGAGCGTGAAAAGGCATGCTACTTTCATAATCATATCAATAAGAACATGAATGACCCAAAGAGATTATGGAGGAACTTAAAATCTAACATCATTCCGGGTAGCAGAAGGACCATTGACCTCCCTTCATCTTGCAGGGACCCAGACTCCATAAATGCACACTTTCTCAAGGTGCCTGGCGAGGATCAGGTTAGGTTGTCCCAGCTTACATTCTATGAGCATCAGAGGTATGGGGCAGCAGTGTTCTCTTTACATCCAGTAACAACAGACCAGGTGCTCAAAATCATCAGAGGACTTCAATCAAATGCCCAAGGAATTGATGATATGTCACTCAGCATGTTACTTCTGACCATACCCCAATCACTGCCTGCCATAACATAACTACCATTATTAACCACTCAATGTCCAGCGGCGTATTTCCGGATGGGTGGAAAGTGGCAGTGGTGAGGCCTCTGCCTAAGAACAACAATCCGGCCTCAATTAATGATTTGCGACCCATCAGCCTGCTGCCCTGCCTGTCCAAGGTATTAGAAAAAGTTGTCTATCATCAGCTCACGGAATATGTTGAGGAAAATAATATTCTGCCACAGCTACAATCCGGCTTTCGCAAAGGACATGGCACGGCAACAGCACTTGCAGATGTAGTGGACAACCTACTGTTTGCACGTGATCAGGGTGAGGTTGTTGTCTTGCTACTTCTCGATTTCTCCCGAGCCTTTGACTCAATCAACACAGCGCTACTTCTCTCCAAACTAGCATACTATGGGCTTGATGTTGGTTCGATTCGGTGGTTCCATAGTTACCTTGAGAACAGACGGCAGTGTGTCGAGATTACTAATCTTGACGGGACAAGGTCCCGTTCCGCTCTCATGCCGGTGGGCCGAGGTGTACCCCAGGGATCGACTTTGGGGCCCCTTCTGTACGCTCTGTACAGCTCAGACATCACCACCGGCATTAAAAACTGCCAATTTCATATCTACGCTGATGACCTGCAAATATACTTCACATTTAAACCTGATGATTATGAAATGGCAGTTACTAAAATAAATGAGGACTTAGAGCGGATCTCAGATTGGTGCAGGTCCAACTGTCTGGTCCTTAACCCTAAGAAATCAAAATATCTACTCACTGGTACAGGAAGGAATCTACATAAGGTAAATAATGTTCCTCTGAACATTGTTATTGAGGGTGTCAGAGTGGAGCGCGTGAATTCCGCAAGAAACCTAGGACTGATCTTGGATGAACAATTAAACTTTGAGAGCTATGTTGCCGAGTGTGCCCGGCATTGTTTTTATAGGATAAAATTACTACATAAAATAAGACAATATATTAGTGAAAAAGTGAGAGTTACACTGCGTGAGTCATTAGTGCTGTCCAAACTAAATTATTGTGATACAGTCTACGGTCCCTGCCTACTGGCCCGGACTCAAAAACCGATACAGCGAGTACAACATGCTTGCGCACGGTACTGTTTTAGCATACCACCGAGAACACATGTCTCTCCTTTTTTTTTTTTTTTTTTTTGTTGACCCGGTGGAAATGCCGCCGGCCCACTGATAGGAGCCGACGTCGGCGCCGGGTGGTCGGCGCCGCCTTATGCACACCCGGCCACTGGGAGTCGGCCGGATAGTGTGGGGCTCTCCCCTGGATTAGGCCTCTGCTGATCAGAGGCCGTCCAAGGGCATACCCACTAAAACCACCGGGGCTTTTTCCATTCCACACCCGCTAAGTCGGGACGGAACGCGGGATTACCACCAGGCTGCCACCGCGAACCGTCCTGGGCGAAGAGGCTCGCCAGCACGGCCTCCTTCCAAAACGCTGGTCCATTGGACCCAGGGCCTCTCCCACGGCCCACCAACTCCGCCCCCCGAGTGGCATCCACACTGCTGGCTGCAGTGCAGAATACCACCGGGAGGAGGACTGCAGGTACCCCTCCCCACCCGTACACTGCTGGCTGCAGTGCAGAGTGGGTTGGGGAAACAAAACCTGCAGGCTTCAAAAACGAAGCCGCCGCAAGTCCCAACTCCGCTGGATGCGGAGCCAGGAAGATTGGCAACACCGGACTGCCGCCGAGCCGCTCTGGCTAAGAAACCCGACGCAGAACCTCCAAAACACACGGCCCTACGGCCACCGAGCCCGCGGGCTCTCCACCCAGGAAGGGGTGGCACAAGACAAAGCGTGACCAGAGTGGGAGGGCTGGACTGGGCACTGAAGCCCTCAGTCGTCCGACATCCCCCCAACTGCCACTGGTCCTGCACCGCCTTAAGTGCGCGGACGAATTGGGCACAACCACTTTCGTGGCGAGTGCTGAGGGCCTCCACCGGTCAGAGACGGCATGCCGGATAACCGCCGGTGAGAGACCCAGGTCCGCGCACAACCAACCAAAACTCCAGGGTGTCAGAACACCCCCCACCAAACGCCTCGCTCCAGAACAGAGCGGTCCACTCAAAGACCCAGACCGAGACCGGCCTAGGTCCGTAGGGGGGGTTATGAACCATAACCCCCCCTCCATGTGTGCAGCCGTCGGCCGTCGGGTAGCAATATGGCGAGCGCGCCAAATTACTATCCGCCGTTGCCCAGGGACGCCAGGACCCCTTCGGTAGCAGCTCCAAACAGAGCAAAAATACTACCGAAGGGGCCACACGAGGAGGCCGCCGCACCGTAGTCCCCACACATGTCTCTCCTTTCCTCAATGCTGGTAACATGCTAAGGATGGAAGCACGAAGACGTCTGCATCTTGCTACCATGCTGTTTGGTGTCATAAGTACACAAAGGCCACCCTACCTCTATAACAAATTGATATGGGCGAAGGACTCGAGCAGATATCCAAGAAGGGCATGCTCGCACATCCATATGGAACAACATCCCGCCGCCGGTGCGTGACCTGGAAACGTTACACTCTTTTAAATATCATCTTAAAAAGTATATGTTCACACTGAGCAAAAGGGTGTTAACGTACCTCCGGGTTATTCACGATGAGCGGGGGGGGGGGGGGGGGGATATTCCGGGTACAGGGGCTGCCCATATACATAGGAGAGAGGTGAATTCATCCAACCTTCCCTCGGCAGAGAAATCACATGAAACATCACACGACACACGATTTGGTGGTTCTTTCATTTTCATTTTGCTTGCGTGGCAGGGCGTGGCCCACGCGTGGCACCATGCGGTCATTATCAGTGGCCACATTACACCAAGGAACATAATGCTGATTTCCATTATAATATACTAGTAGAATAGAATAACTATAAAAAATATATAATATGGGTTCGTAGGTAGGTTAGTCATATAACATTACTCTTTGGGTTAGTCGTCGGGTGTCAATCAATTGTCAAAATATCTTTGTATTTTTTTTTGTTTTGTTTTTCTCCATCATTGTGTACATATTGTGGCTCAGATAATAATGCGCGCAGTTAATTGATGGCGCCAATGTCGCTTATTATGACAATATTGGTTTGACACCCGCGAATGCCATTTTTTTGTTGTTTTGTTGTTTCTTTTTTTTTGTGTTTTTTTCTAATATAATTTTAATGTTTTTAAATTGATTATGTATGTATCTCTGTGTTATTATTTCTTTGTTTTGTATATGTAATTTTTCATTTTCTTTTTACTTGTATATATTGCATGTCAATCTTTTATAATATTTTTTTCAATGAAAAGGCGTCACCCAAGGTCCAGCCTGAAAATCAGCGCTGCAGCTGCTGTGTGTGGCAGCTGTAGCATATGCTGAGGCTGAGCCTTGTTGGCCGCAACTCTTTGTCTCTGTACCTTGTTTTCTCTGTTTTGTTCTATGTGTAATGTGTTGTGGTCAATAAATTGTTTCTTATCTTATCTTATCTTAAAAAATGGATTGATTTTTAATGCTTGGTGATGATTGTAGGGATTTGAATGAGTCATCATTTATGTTATGACCCTCGTATTCATCAATCAATGTCTTGTTGGATTTTTCATAAAATTCATCTTCAGAGTTTGGCTCTTCTTCGCTGATATTTGCATCAGAACATTCACTAGACAAATAATTGTCTTCATTTTTACTTTTTTTTTTTTTTTGTCTGTGTTCAGTTGTGTCTGTGTGGTCTGTGTTCATGTTCCTGTTCCTCTTTATGGACAAATGTATTGTTTTTATTCGCAATCAATTGAAGTGGGTCAGTCAAAGGTTTGAATGTGGTTTCCAAAGTCATGTTATTTGCATTTTTGCATGTTTTACGATTTCAACCTTCCTTGTTACTGCGGATGCAGCTTTAACAATTTGTTTCTTAAGGTTTTTTTCCATATTTTGTAAAGAATCCACCTAGTTCAAAATCAGAATTGATAATGAACTTTTTGCGGTAGGTAGTCTTTTGAGTGTCAATCAACTACTATAAATGTATCAAATGTCATCTTATAACATGAACATATGAACTTAAAGTTTTTCACAATCCAGAACAATTGCCTAGTCTGTCGTGTTATATGCTCGTTTATGTAAATTCTACTGTTGTTTCCAGTTTTGAATATTTTATCGTTAGTGATCGAGACTTTTTTATTTTTCAGCCATTCGTTTCGGGTCTCTCCTGACCTCAGTGAAACAACTATTGGTCTTGCAGTTTTGTTGACCCCCGGCATTCTCCAGGCTTTTTCGATGTTTTCTGTCCCAATCTTCAACTTTGTTGCAATACTCTTGGTCGTGTTCATCAAATTCTCATCCTCTTGTATTTGTCCGTTATTTATCTCAATACACATCTTAAGTTCTTTCTGTTCCAATATCATAATTCGCTTCCAAGTTCCAATATCATTATCCGCGCTAAGTTCCAATATCATAATATTTCTCCACTTCTAACGCCATCTAGCGAGAACAAACCTAATTTCTTTCTAATCTTTGACAGCGATCACTCATTTGAGCATTGGATTTTTCTGTTGTCGATTTCAATATATTTTCGTCAATTTTCTATAAATAAATATTTATCATATTAAAGTAATTCATTTTCAATAAACCTCGCTGTTGGTAGCCAATTTCTATTTTTCTGCATTGACTGCGTTTCACCTTTTTGTTTGGTAGACAGTATGTTCTTAAATATATCTGCCTTCCGTCTATGGATAAAAAAAAGAAAGGGATTCCTTTATGGGTTTTATCTCCTCCATTTTTTCTTCTCGTACAGAGCCCTGCCTCATACACTGAATTTTGTTGCAAGCGTCCTTGAATATATCTGGATTGCATCGGAAATATAATATTAACATGCATCACAAATATCGCTGGCGCTCTTTAAAAAGACGGCGAATGCCGCTTTCCTTATCTAGTTGTAATTACTAATTTCATTTTTTTGATGTGTTGGTGACGCCATGAGTGATAAGTAGGCTTGCCTCTCCCACGGCCCACCAACTCCGCCCCCCGAGTGGCATCCACACTGCTGGCTGCAGTGCAGAATACCACCGGGAGGAGGACTGCAGGTACCCCTCCCCACCCGTACACTGCTGGCTGCAGTGCAGAGTGGGTTGGGGAAACAAAACCTGCAGGCTTCAAAAACGAAGCCGCCGCAAGTCCCAACTCCGCTGGATGCGGAGCCAGGAAGATTGGCAACACCGGACTGCCGCCGAGCCGCTCTGGCTAAGAAACCCGACGCAGAACCTCCAAAACACACGGCCCTACGGCCACCGAGCCCGCGGGCTCTCCACCCAGGAAGGGGTGGCACAAGACAAAGCGTGACCAGAGTGGGAGGGCTAGACTGGGCACTGAAGCCCTCAGTCGTCCGACATCCCCCCAACTGCCACTGGTCCTGCACCGCCTTAAGTGCGCGGACGAATTGGGCACAACCACTTTCGTGGCGAGTGCTGAGGGCCTCCACCGGTCAGAGACGGCATGCCGGATAACCGCCGGTGAGAGACCCAGGTCCGCGCACAACCAACCAAAACTCCAGGGTGTCAGAACACCCCCCACCAAACGCCTCGCTCCAGAACAGAGCGGTCCACTCAAAGACCCAGACCGAGACCGGCCTAGGTCCGTAGGGGGGGTTATGAACCATAACCCCCCCTCCATGTGTGCAGCCGTCGGCCGTCGGGTAGCAATATGGCGAGCGCGCCAAATTACTATCCGCCGTTGCCCAGGGACGCCAGGACCCCTTCGGTAGCAGCTCCAAACAGAGCAAAAATACTACCGAAGGGGCCACACGAGGAGGCCGCCGCACCGTAGTCCCCACACATGTCTCTCCTTTCCTCAATGCTGGTAACATGCTAAGGATGGAAGCACGAAGACGTCTGCATCTTGCTACCATGCTGTTTGGTGTCATAAGTACACAAAGGCCACCCTACCTCTATAACAAATTGATATGGGCGAAGGACTCGAGCAGATATCCAAGAAGGGCATGCTCGCACATCCATATGGAACAACATCCCGCCGCCGGTGCGTGACCTGGAAACGTTACACTCTTTTAAATATCATCTTAAAAAGTATATGTTCACACTGAGCAAAAGGGTGTTAACGTACCTCCGGGTTATTCACGATGAGCGGGGGGGGGGGGGGGGGGATATTCCGGGTACAGGGGCTGCCCATATACATAGGAGAGAGGTGAATTCATCCAACCTTCCCTCGGCAGAGAAATCACATGAAACATCACACGACACACGATTTGGTGGTTCTTTCATTTTCATTTTGCTTGCGTGGCAGGGCGTGGCCCACGCGTGGCACCATGCGGTCATTATCAGTGGCCACATTACACCAAGGAACATAATGCTGATTTCCATTATAATATACTAGTAGAATAGAATAACTATAAAAAATATATAATATGGGTTCGTAGGTAGGTTAGTCATATAACATTACTCTTTGGGTTAGTCGTCGGGTGTCAATCAATTGTCAAAATATCTTTGTATTTTTTTTTGTTTTGTTTTTCTCCATCATTGTGTACATATTGTGGCTCAGATAATAATGCGCGCAGTTAATTGATGGCGCCAATGTCGCTTATTATGACAATATTGGTTTGACACCCGCGAATGCCATTTTTTTGTTGTTTTGTTGTTTCTTTTTTTTTGTGTTTTTTTCTAATATAATTTTAATGTTTTTAAATTGATTATGTATGTATCTCTGTGTTATTATTTCTTTGTTTTGTATATGTAATTTTTCATTTTCTTTTTACTTGTATATATTGCATGTCAATCTTTTATAATATTTTTTTCAATGAAAAGGCGTCACCCAAGGTCCAGCCTGAAAATCAGCGCTGCAGCTGCTGTGTGTGGCAGCTGTAGCATATGCTGAGGCTGAGCCTTGTTGGCCGCAACTCTTTGTCTCTGTACCTTGTTTTCTCTGTTTTGTTCTATGTGTAATGTGTTGTGGTCAATAAATTGTTTCTTATCTTATCTTATCTTAAAAAATGGATTGATTTTTAATGCTTGGTGATGATTGTAGGGATTTGAATGAGTCATCATTTATGTTATGACCCTCGTATTCATCAATCAATGTCTTGTTGGATTTTTCATAAAATTCATCTTCAGAGTTTGGCTCTTCTTCGCTGATATTTGCATCAGAACATTCACTAGACAAATAATTGTCTTCATTTTTACTTTTTTTTTTTTTTTGTCTGTGTTCAGTTGTGTCTGTGTGGTCTGTGTTCATGTTCCTGTTCCTCTTTATGGACAAATGTATTGTTTTTATTCGCAATCAATTGAAGTGGGTCAGTCAAAGGTTTGAATGTGGTTTCCAAAGTCATGTTATTTGCATTTTTGCATGTTTTACGATTTCAACCTTCCTTGTTACTGCGGATGCAGCTTTAACAATTTGTTTCTTAAGGTTTTTTTCCATATTTTGTAAAGAATCCACCTAGTTCAAAATCAGAATTGATAATGAACTTTTTGCGGTAGGTAGTCTTTTGAGTGTCAATCAACTACTATAAATGTATCAAATGTCATCTTATAACATGAACATATGAACTTAAAGTTTTTCACAATCCAGAACAATTGCCTAGTCTGTCGTGTTATATGCTCGTTTATGTAAATTCTACTGTTGTTTCCAGTTTTGAATATTTTATCGTTAGTGATCGAGACTTTTTTATTTTTCAGCCATTCGTTTCGGGTCTCTCCTGACCTCAGTGAAACAACTATTGGTCTTGCAGTTTTGTTGACCCCCGGCATTCTCCAGGCTTTTTCGATGTTTTCTGTCCCAATCTTCAACTTTGTTGCAATACTCTTGGTCGTGTTCATCAAATTCTCATCCTCTTGTATTTGTCCGTTATTTATCTCAATACACATCTTAAGTTCTTTCTGTTCCAATATCATAATTCGCTTCCAAGTTCCAATATCATTATCCGCGCTAAGTTCCAATATCATAATATTTCTCCACTTCTAACGCCATCTAGCGAGAACAAACCTAATTTCTTTCTAATCTTTGACAGCGATCACTCATTTGAGCATTGGATTTTTCTGTTGTCGATTTCAATATATTTTCGTCAATTTTCTATAAATAAATATTTATCATATTAAAGTAATTCATTTTCAATAAACCTCGCTGTTGGTAGCCAATTTCTATTTTTCTGCATTGACTGCGTTTCACCTTTTTGTTTGGTAGACAGTATGTTCTTAAATATATCTGCCTTCCGTCTATGGATAAAAAAAAGAAAGGGATTCCTTTATGGGTTTTATCTCCTCCATTTTTTCTTCTCGTACAGAGCCCTGCCTCATACACTGAATTTTGTTGCAAGCGTCCTTGAATATATCTGGATTGCATCGGAAATATAATATTAACATGCATCACAAATATCGCTGGCGCTCTTTAAAAAGACGGCGAATGCCGCTTTCCTTATCTAGTTGTAATTACTAATTTCATTTTTTTGATGTGTTGGTGACGCCATGAGTGATAAGTAGGCTTGGTTATGTAACTCAAATTTTCATGTTTTACTGTAATCCTCACACATGCTAAGCAATTATCTGTTGTTTTAGGCAAATGATGTCACCCACTCAAACCACAAAAATATTTTTTATGTTGGGCTGAATATTACGTCACATCTTCTCATAATGGGTGAGCATGCTTTCACACTTTCTGTTTTCTTTTTATTTGCCGCCTTTATTGCGTCTAAAAGCTCTTCACGCATCTGCCTATGTGCGCTGGAGACCATGGGTCGTCTGCATACCACGTGCTATGACATTATGTAACTCTTTTTCCAACAGCACTACCATCTTGTGTTGGCTGGCTGTCCTAATGCTTCCTTTGTGTGCATATTCCAGGCATATAAAGCCCTCTTTATGCAAGAGTCTTGAACTATCGATGCAAGGAACACTTCAGGATTTTTAACCGGCCAGCTGCCGCATGTTCAGCGTGGCTGACACTTGAAGGGGTCTCCGTTGCCGTCGTGGGACTGCACCACCCATGTTTAGCATTAAGCGTAGTATAATGCTGTGTTAAGGTACCCATTATTTTATTTTACTCCGGAGTAATAAAGGACATAGTAGGTAATTTTAATTAGGGTAACAATCCTCGTGTTAGGATTGTTGTTACTTTGAACTCTTATTATACGGCATAGATTTAAGCCTAACATTAGATTTTGTTTGGTTAAGATTATTTAAGTGATCTTAGCATATAACAATATTTTCAAAGCCAGGGACAACAAGTTTCCTAATCAATGCATATGTTTTTCTGTATTTATTTACAAATAAATATTCAGCCCCCTGAGAACGGCCGCCCCGGGTGGATTGAAGTACACAACGCGATTTAGGAAGAAAATTATTTATTGCGACACAAAAATTCGGCACACAGCTTTAAAATAACGAGAGACGTGTGTGGTGTCGCGCTCGGATGGTAGCAGACTAATTTGACAAGTAATTTTTAAAAACGAGTGCGACGTCACTCACTTCTACCTACATATTTCATAATAAAATTTTGACGTTACATACATTAGTTTGGCCAAACCAACGCGATTTAAATAAAAATAAAAAAAAACTTTAGAGCGCGTCGCTAACATACCCCACCCCAATGCTGGCTCAGCATTCAAGAGCCAAAGGGATACGAGCGACGCGTGACGCGGATCTCCTTAAAATACCGGTTTTGGTTTTTACCTCTACCAATCTCACTCGACCATCCCTACCTGGTAGAACCGTCTGGATAATACCCCGATGCCAGACGTTACGAGGTGCATCGGGATCCACGATTAGGACCAGGTCACCTACTTGGAGGGGGAGTTTGCTCTTGAGTCCATTTACGTCGTGGTAACAGGTCAGGTAAAACCTCTTTTACCCAACGCTTCCAGAACATATCTGCTAAGTACTGAGCTTTTCGCCATAACTTTCGCAGGTACAGATCCGACCCTTCAAAAACACCAAGTGTCGGCAGGTTTGATGAAGACCCAATGAGGAAATGATTTGGCGTCAAACTCTCATCATTTCCTGGTTCGACTGATACGTGTGTTAGAGGCCTACTATTTACTATATTCTCAACCTCTGCTAACAGAGTTGATAATATTTCTTCTCTTGGGGCACGTTCTTTTAGTACAACCTTGAGAGAATTCTTAACACTGCGGATAAGCCGTTCCCATGCCCCACCCCAATGGGGACTGGCGGGAGGAATAAAAGTCCATTGAGTTCCATAGATAACGGCTTCAGTTTTTAATTTTTCTTCGTCGAGCTCTTGTACTGATCTTCGTAACTCAGTGTCAGCTCCCCTCAGGTTCGTGCCGTTGTCTGAGTACAGATTTTGCGGCCATCCACGCCTAGATGCCATTCGCCGCAGTGCCATAATTAAAGAATCTGAGGTAAGTGAGGGTACCATTTCTAAGTGGATCGCGCGGACAGTCATACAGGTAAATAAAACCATACCATACCTCTTCTCCCTGCGCCTTCCCGCCGAAATCTCCATTGGGCCAAACAGGTCCACTCCACAATGGGTAAAAGGTCGCTGGCGGTAAGCTACTCGCGCTGGAGGTAGGTCACCCATTCTCGGCACCTCGGGCTTCGCTTTCCTTATCCTACACAACATGCACCGAGACACCACGAATTTAATCGTAGGACGTAGCCTTATAATCCAGTACTTTTGTTTAAGGTTATTTACCACTGTCTCTTGGTTCCCGTGAGCTACTTGTATATGATAATGTTGAATTATCAATTTAAAAATGTGATGCTTGCCGTCGAGTATAACAGGATTCTTCATTTCATCTGGAATTCCAGAAGCTGCATCGATACGACCTCCCACACGAAGTATTCCACTTTTGTCCATCACCGGCGACAAGGTAAGTAGCCTACTGTTTTTAAACAAACCTTTGTTTATGTTGGCTACTTCGACCGGGAAGGAGTCCAACTGTGCGCGTCGTAGGAGCAGCTGTTCGGCGAGCTTCATTACATCGGATTCAGGAACGGTAAGTTTTTTACATTTATTAATAAATGGCCCGCAACAACCGCAGCCAGGAGGAGAAGCGTTCAGGCTCAGGTACAGGTAGGTCAACTGGTAAGGTCTGCACTAATGTTACACATTCAGTGTCAAAATCCTGAGGATCAGGTTTTAATATATTATTTGGCCAATACGATTCGTCCTTCAGTAAAAAGGCCGGCCCTTTTAACCATTCACTCTCGAATACTACGGGATCGTACTCTTCCCTAGTGGCGCAATCCGCTACATTCATTTTTGTGGGCACGTATTGCCATTCCTGTGCGCGAGTGAGGTCGTCAATCTCACCTAACCGGTTTGCTACAAATGTCTTGTAGTTGCGTTCATTGTTGTCTATCCAATGCAAAACTGCGGTGGAATCAGACAGAAAGAACCGGTTTTTTATTTTTACTCTGTGCTCCTGTACTATCGTATGTGCTAATCTAGCTGCCAGCAAAGCAGATTGCAACTCCAAACGCGGAACGGACGTGTACTTCACTGGCGCTACCCTGCATTTACTTGCTATGAATGATATGAATACCTCATTATTTTTATTAGTCCAACGCCAGTATGCGACGGCGCACATTGCCTTTGTTGACGCATCGCAAAACAGATGTAGCTGTAGATCGGTCCCCATAGCAAACCTGTTTCGTGTAGCACAGGGATCGGCGCTGGCGGCAGCGTTGACGTCATTAAGATTCGTAGTACAGGTATCCATCGTAGCACTCATACCTGTCGTAGCGCTTTCTTAGCAATCATTTGTCCTTGTCCCACTTACGGCGTTTTTTTTTTTTTAATGCCTTCTCCAGGGAGAAGGCGGCTGGTACCCCGGACGTGGTGATCCAGGCCTTTGTTATCGCTGGGTTTTTTGTAAATCAGGGCACAAAGTGCGGTCTTTTATGGTGCACAGCACCAATTTTTGGGAGAGTTAGTGTGACTTTGGGGGTGTTCGGTGAGGTTCGGGAATCTAGGAGTCGGTTTCATCTAGAATTCGCTTTATCATGTTCTTGATGAGCTGGCATTTGTTCCTATCCCATGCGGGATGGTTCGAGGGGAAGTCCTGACTCTCGTCTTTGCCTTCCAGTCTTCGCTCCACATTGACGGAGTTACATGATATGCACAGTGGATCTTCATTCCCGGCGAATTTCGGGCTCTTCGGGTTTTTCGCACAGTCAGCGGCGAAGTGGCCCCGTTGCGCACAGTAGCATCTTTGTGGGAATGTGCATTTATCTTTCCTGTGCCGGAACCCCATGCAGCTTTGGCATTGCACGAAGGAGATGTACTGCTCCGCATGTACTCTTGCGTACTGCACATCCAGTCTCCCCCGCGCAATGACCTCTCTGATGCCCGACGCGGTGGTCTCCACGACCGCGTCGAACAATTCCGGCTTCCTGTTTGACCTCAGGAAGCACATCCTTAGACCACTGAGACCATTTTGCCTCTCCAGGATCCCGATCAATGTCTCCCGTGTGGCGGCGTCTTTCGGGATCCCTTTAAGGATGAACAATGGCGGTCTCAGCTTCACCGGACGCGCCTCGATCCCGGGGATGGCATTGGAGGCACTTACAATGTGGTCCGCTGCCTTCTGGTCATTCGCCACGACCTTAAATTTGCCAAGAGCAAATGGCATGATTTTCGAAGGAGCGCCAGTCTCGGTGAAGTCGACGGAGGTCCTCCAGTTTTTAATGACTTCAGTGGTAGGTTCTGGGGGGGTTTTGGTTGATTTAACAACAATTTGGGGTTTCTTTGGTTTGGGTTTGGGTTGGGTGACTGGAGGGTCTCTGTTGGTCGATCCGGGATCGTCAGAGGGGGCCGGTGGGGCCGAAATCACTGACTTGGAGGCGAAGGTCTCGAGTTCGCTTCGAAGCACCCTTCCGAACTCGAGCTTCGCCTCTTCGTCTAAAGATATTTGGGAGGTGGGGGTTGTATGTGGGACTTGGGTTGTGAGGGCCTTCAGCTGCTCATGGATATTGGCCATCTCTTCACGGACAGCGCCTTTAACCATCTCCTTTAGATTTGGAGATTGGTTTTGACGCTGGCGCGCCATCTCGTCTTTGATCAGTTGCATCTCTTCCCGCATTTTTTGCAGTTCGAGACTAACAACTGGGGGTGGAGTCGGGCGAGGTGCTGAGGCAGCTGATGGCGTGGGACGAGCGGCCGCGTGCCTGGTGGCTGACTCAATCACCCCTAGGGATTCTTGAATGAGCGTCTTGTTTTCTCTGGTCAGGGACCGGCCGGCGGAAAGGGCTGAATTAATCTTGTTCACCGCCTTCAAGATGACATTTAGGAAGGGTTCAAGCCCTCCTGCCGATCCACTGGCCGAGGCTGCGGGTGTTGGTGCATTCGGATCCATTGAGACGCGAATCCTTCGGGGAGGGACTGGGCCAGTCGGCGATCGCGCCGGAGTGACGCTACGCCGTTCGGTTTCTACCGGTGCCTCTCTATGAGGTGAAACTCTGGGGCGGGTAGCTGCCGGAGCAGCTTGTCTCCCGCTTCCAGAAGCCTTAGTCCGTCTGGACTGTATTTTAATTTAGGGTGGGAGGTGTAGGTTCCCAAAAGGAGTTTTTTAAGTAATTTTTATTTTGGGGGGGGGGGGTAGGTTGGGGGGTATAGTAGAAGTTCTCAAAGAACTTCTAAGAACAGGTTAAGTTTTGGAATTTTTTGGTATTTTTAACTTTTGGGGGGGGGGGGGGGTAAGGGGGAGGTCGAATGGGGGGTGTGGAGGGGTATTTGCTGACGAACACAGGTATGACACTGAAAATTTTTTAAGAAAAACGACTTTTAATTTTTTGGGGGGGAGGGGGGGGGGTTGGGGGGTTCAATGATATTTCAGGGGAAGGGGGTTCCTAAACGGCAACAAATGGTAAATAAAAATTAAAAATCAGAAGACAAATGAATTTTTGGTGGATTTTTGAATATCCAAGACTACTTTGCCAAACTGCCAAGAAGTCCACCTAACCTCGGATATTTTTCCCATACAAATTTTTGGGTCGAAATTTTGGGAGTGAATTTTTATATGTCTATCCAAAGTTAGGGGATGAAAATGGTGTCAGGGCGTAGCCCTTGTCCCACTTACGGCGTTATCATCATCCTTTTCGGTCACACTTATAGGGCATGTTTGATGCCACCTGGGAATGCGGATTTTACCTATAGTTTTAAGTAGGTCAAGCCATTGACACCATTTCAAAAATATATCATTGGGAATTAGATTATCCCAATCAAGTTTTGAACGCCAAGTCTCCCGCAACATTATTTTCCCTTGAATTGTAAAAGGGGACAAAAATCCAAAAACATCGAAAATAGACATAATTACCTTGAGTAGTAGACGTTTAGTAGGTTTTTGTTTCCCGGTGACTATAGCCTCGGGTACATGCTTTAGGGATAGATCAAAACCGAACGTATCTTTAACAGGATGCCAAATTAATCCCAGCGTGCGCTCCCCTTGATACTGGTGATCGGTTTTGAACCTTACTGTAGCCTCACACAAGGTACTTTTCGGTATCTGGGAGGGCCTGGAGAGAGGTGTCGGCGGCTATATGCCGGCATCCTCCGCTCCATGGCCCTCTACGGGGCCCCGATCTGGATGGGGGCCCTGAGGAAGAAGGGCAATGCGGCCCTCCTAAGGAGGCCGCAAAGGTCCATTGCCCAGCGGGTTGCGAGAGCCCACCGGACGGTAGGTTTCTTCGCGGCCTACGCACTCGCCTCCACCCCGCCATGGGAGTTGGAGGCTCGAGTGCTAACTAACTAAACGAGCGGCTGGCGATCCCCTCTGCCCCCGAGAAAGGGAGGCACTAAGGAAGGAGGATCGCCAGCAAATGGTAGAGGCATGGACGGCCTCTCTCCAGGTGGAGAGGTACGGCCGTCCCACGCTCGCGGCGCTCGCCCCGGTATTGGACCGGTGGCTCGAGCGCCCCCATGGGTTTCTGTCCTTCCGGATGGTGCAGGTTCTTACCGGGCATGGTTGCTTCGGTAACTACCTGCACCGTATTCAGCGGGGGGGACTCCTTCGTGCCACCAGTGCGGCGCTGTGGAGGACTCGGCACACCACACGTTGGTGGTGTGCCCGTCCTTCGATCAACAGCGGTCAGCGCTGGCCGCGGAGGTCGGACATGGCCTCTCATTGCCCAGCATAGTGGAAGCTATGCTGGATAATGAGAGTGCGTGGTCGGCCTTCGCCCACTTCTGCGAAGAAGTGGTGGTGCAGAAGGAGGCGGCGGAGCGGGAGCGCGAGATTAACCCCCTCGCAGGCCCGCTTCGAGCAAGGAGAGGACGAGTTCGGCGGAGAACTCTTCGTCCTCTCCGTGGTGGTGGCCAGCCGGCAACAGGGACGGGGGTCCCTATGCCGGCACTGCCATTGGCACCTCCACCGCTCGTTGGGGACGGCTCAGCTCTTCCGGCTGTCCCTAACCCCCCACCTCCTAGCCTGAGGAGGGGCGTGGCCGCACACCCCGTGTAGGGGCCTGTGGGGGAGTGGGGTTGCGGGGAATAGCCTCGTGCAGTTCCCGTGACCCCATTCTATACCCACGGGTGGTTGAGCCCCGGGAGTTTTAGTGGGTATGCCCTCAGGTCGCTTCTTGTTAGAAGAAGCGGCCCGGAGGGTGAATCCCACAGTACCCTGTCGCCCCCCGGCGGCAAGGTCTGCGTAATGCATTTTTCCCGGAAAAAAAAAAAAAAGGTACTTTTCGGTACGCTGTTTAATACTGCATCACTGTTACTAGTCCAGTTTCTAATTTCAAATCCTCCTGAAAGATGTATATCTGAAATGTTTCTTGCCATCTGTATGGTTGAATCCTCATCTGGCAGACTATCGATGTAATCATGCATATAATGTTGCTTATGTATGGCTGTGACTGCATCAGGCATTGAAGACTCCTTTGAGCGTTTTTATTTTTCACAAACTGGGCTACAAACGGAGAACAATTAGCACCAAATATTAATGACGTCATCTTATAGGTTTTCACTGGATCATTGGGGTCCTGTCTCCACAGAAACCTAAAGGCATCCTGCTCCTCCTTTTTAATTTTGACCCTTAAGAACATGTCTTTTATGTCCCCAGTGACTGCAATTTTATTTTCTCTAAAGCGCATCATAATACCTAACAAGGATGCTAATAAATCTGGACCTTGGAGTAAATAGTCATTAAGACATAGGCCATTACTTTTACACGCTGCGTCAAAGACAAGCCGCAATTTCTTTTTATTTGGATTATCCACCACAAAGTGAGGTAAATACTAAGTACGTTGTGGGGGTTCTAAATCACTTGTTACAACCTCCTCGGCGAAATCATTGACAAGTAAGTGGTTCACTCTGTCGTTGTACCCTGGAGCAAACCCTTCATTGCTACTTATTTTCTTTTCCAAACTCTTAAGCCTTTTTAATGCATTTTGGTGGCTATCCTGCATCACGCACTTCTCATCTTTCCAGGGCAATTCTACATACCACCTTCCATTAATTAATTCCGCAGACTGTTCCAGTTTGGACCGAGTGCGCTCATCATTAATATTTTCTCGTGGCTTACCTGATACTCCCATGGATTCGAGAGAAAATGATCGCTGCACCTGCTCATGAAGATCACGAAGACAGTCCTCGGCGGATTCTTCCATGAAGTCGTCTAACCGGTAGGTATGGAGGGTCGAGTGAGATCTGCGCGCGGTTCGGGGCACGGGCACTATGCCGTGTACACACCAACTTAGGGGTGTAAGCGTAGCGACGGGCTCATTAGGTTTGCCTAAACAGGTTTGTAAAGACAACAACAGGTGATAATTATCCTGACCAATTAGAATTTCTGGCCTTAATTTAGAAGTACATAATTTATCTTTTAACATTTTTAAATTAACATATTTATTGCAATCAACAACAGAAACATCTTGTAAAGGTAAATTTAATTCTGTTACACTACGCGCTTTTATAGAATACACCTTATTATCTACACCGGAAATATCAAAGTTAAGTACGTTAGTGTTACATACGATCTCCGTGTTATTCCATGCACCACTCACGCGCATTGTTTCGCGGCGCCCGCGCAGCCCTGCGCGCTCGGCCAGGCCTTCGCTCAGCAGCGTAATGGTGGACCCGTCGTCGAGCAGAGCGGTCGTGTTGATGATGCGACCGTCTGCTCCGTGAATGTTTACAGGCAGCACTTTTAGTAAGACTGTGTTACTACTCACGTTAATGTGCGTTACCGTCTCCGTTTCCTGGGGCCGTATTACGACCTCTTAATTCCAGTCAATTCGCTCCTTATATTGAACTGCCTTGCGTTACCGTATTATGAACTCTTATTGCCAGCCAGTCAGGAGTCACGTGACATTTGACCGACTTCTGCATGGACATTGGCTGGGAATTCCGTATTATGAGCGTCAAACTGACATTTCATACCTTGTTTTTATGTCAAAGTTTGTGTCTACCGAACCATTCAGTTAACGGCGGTTTCTAGTAACTTTTATTGACTTGTTTTGACTTTTTTTATTATATTTTAATATATTTGGACAGTTTTAAGAAACGTTAAGCATGTGTGACGAGTTGGTAATATTAGAATTTCTTGAAAGTGATGCATCACAAGACAACAATGACGCAAAAATTCAAAGGACGCATCTTCGAGATCTTAGTGATCCTTTTGCTATTAATGAAGTGCAGTTTATAAAGCGATACAGGCTCAGTAAACAATTAGTGCACAATTTATGTGAGGAACTGAGACCTCATGTAGCTACTGGGTCAAAGAGGGCGTCGGATTTATCAATAGAAAGAAAGGTTAGTACATATATAGTGTTTGTCAGTGGCATTCGTTGTTATTAGGTACTATAAAAAACATTGTCTTATGTGGTAATAATATAACGTGCATTAACTGTTAATGAAAACAATTTTCTAATTATCTATTTTTTCAGGTTCTAATTGCATTATCATTTTATGCCACTGGGTCTTATCAACGCCCTGTTGGTGATATATCTGCACACTCTGTAGCGCAGCCTACAGTGTCAGTGGTGATAAAGCAGATTACCAAATTGCTTAATTTACCCCACAAGCAGGCCAAATATATCAAGTTCCCCAGAACTGCAGAAGAAAGAAATGATAATAAGATAAAGTGAGTATTATTTTTATCAAAAATATATTTCATTCAGCATGGCATTATACCACTTGCTCGGTGGTGAGGAAAAACATTGTAAGGAAACCTATAAATTCTATGTATTCTCAATGTTTAACCGTGATCTAACTTGTGTGGTAAAAGTTTACAAAGGCAGATGGCAACTGCTTCAATGTATATAGTAATATAATAATAACCAGACTCTTGAATCTTCAAAAGAGGTACCCGGGATGAATGCTAAGAGGAAGGAACACTTAATTCAGCGTTGCTAGTGTACCTTCATACATAGATAGATTCCTTAGTATAAACAAGAAGTATGTGCCACATACTTTTAATGAAAGTGTTGGTGACTCTTTAAGTATTGAGAAACAAAACTAGCAATAAATTAGAATATCATTGTAATTTGTTGCTAGATTTCTTTTTTTCTAATAATTATGGGTATATGCCAAAAATAAATCTATTTAATTTTATTATATAATTGTATTGTTTAGTAAACGAGATAACGATACTAAATGGATATTTCAATTTTAGATTTTTTTTATCATTTTCAAATGCCGGGAGTATTAGGGTGTATTGATTGCACACATGTTGCAATTGTACGTCCAGTTGAAAATGAGGAAAGATATTACTGTAGAAAACAGTATCACTCTCTTAATTGATATTTTATAGCAATCTTATGCGATTTATTCTTAAGTAAATAACACACTTAAAAATTTTTTCATCTCGTGTTCAGGCGGGACTCGAACCCACACCTTCCACAATCCGGGTGAATGTACTACCAATTATACCACTGAACGCGTTACGGAGTCGACGAAATTTGTAAGTGCTTGATTCGACATGAGCTGTCGATAGTCTCATCAATATTGTAGGTATATTTACAATATCCAGTGGAAATATTATTACAAATATTTGACCACCAGTTAAGATGAGACTGCTTATCAATAGTTGATATTTTATAGCAATCTTATGCGATTTATTCTTAAGTAAATAACACACTTAAAAATTTCATCTCGTGTTCAGGCGGGACTCGAACCCACACCTTCCACAATCCGGGTGAATGTACTACCAATTATACCACTGAACGCGTTACGGAGTCGACGAAATTTGTAAGTGCTTGATTCGACATGAGCTGTCGATAGTCTCATCAATATTGTAGGTATATTTACAATATCCAGTGGAAATATTATTACAAATATTTGACCACCAGTTAAGATGAGACTGCTTAATCAATAGTTGATATTTTATAGCAATCTTATGCGATTTATTCTTAAGTAAATAACACACTTAAAAATTTCATCTCGTGTTCAGGCGGGACTCGAACCCACACCTTCCACAATCCGGGTGAATGTACTACCAATTATACCACTGAACGCGTTACGGAGTCGACGAAATTTGTAAGTGCTTGATTCGACATGAGCTGTCGATAGTCTCATCAATATTGTAGGTATATTTACAATATCCAGTGGAAATATTATTACAAATATTTGACCACCAGTTAAGATGAGACTGCTTAATCAATAGTTGATATTTTATAGCAATCTTATGCGATTTATTCTTAAGTAAATAACACACTTAAAAATTTCATCTCGTGTTCAGGCGGGACTCGAACCCACACCTTCCACAATCCGGGTGAATGTACTACCAATTATACCACTGAACGCGTTACGGAGTCGACGAAATTTGTAAGTGCTTGATTCGACATGAGCTGTCGATAGTCTCATCAATATTGTAGGTATATTTACAATATCCAGTGGAAATATTATTACAAATATTTGACCACCAGTTAAGATGAGACTGCTTAATCAATAGTTGATATTTTATAGCAATCTTATGCGATTTATTCTTAAATCAAATATTTGTAATAATATTTCCACTGGATATTGTAAATATACCTACAATATTGATGAGACTATCGACAGCTCATGTCGAATCAAGCACTTACAAATTTCGTCGACTCCGTAACGCGTTCAGTGGTATAATTGGTAGTACATTCACCCGGATTGTGGAAGGTGTGGGTTCGAGTCCCGCCTGAACACGAGATGAAATTTTAAGTGTGTTATTCACTCTCTTAATGTCCAACTGGTAAGATTTATTTTAATTTAAAACATTAAGCGTAACATTGTAAATATGTGTAATTTAATACAAAACAAATATTCTTCTTCAGTCTTCATTTCTTTGGAATTAATCTGAAACAATTTAAATTTTAGATTAGTAATGCAGACATGCAAATAGTCAGCGTGGATGCTAGTTTTGGTGGAGCTTCGCATGATTCTTTTATTTGGGCCAACCACCCCTTAAACGAGCACATCGAGGTTATTAGCAGGAATGAAGCTATATGGTTACTGGGTATGTATTTTACATTATCAGAGATTATTTCAAACTACTTGGGGTGTGGCATATGTATGAATTATTTAAAAATTACTACTTAACTAAGTTTATATTAATTATAATAAAAATATCAATACATTTATGAAATAAAAAGAAAGTTATTGTTGATTGATTAATGATTGTAATTGTAATTGTAATGAATGAATTTAATTTTACTTATATTGTTATGCCCGACAGGGCCCATATGTTAACTGTGCCTATTATAGTAAAAACTTTAACTACATATGGTATGCAATAAAGAATTGAGAATTGAGAAAAAAACTATAGTGATATTCATTGGCTGGCTCGATGGCTCAGTGGATAGTCCTTTGAACGAAGAGTCGTGGGTTCAATCCCCACCCAGGACAAACATTTATGTGCATGACCATTTGTGTTTGTTCTATGTCTGTGTGTAAATATGTATTTAAGTAGTATATTTGTAAATCCACTGTTGATATTCATACTTCGTAACACAAGTGCTTAAGCTACTTTTCTCAGAATCAGATCAATGTATGTGATGTTGGTTGATATTATTATTATAATTATTTTCATTAATTCTAGGTGACTCTGGGTACCCTTTAAGACGGTACATGATGACACCAGTAACGGATGCTAATCCGGACACTCCAGAAGCTTATTACACTAGTGTACATGTCAGGACAAGAAATATTGTTGAGAGGACAATTGGTCTTCTTAAAGCCAGATTCAGGTGTTTACTTGTACATAGGGTGTTGCATTATGCTCCCCCTGTAGCAGCATCTATTGTAAATGCTTGTGTAATATTGCACAACATTTGTAAAAGTGCAAATATCCCTGTACAAGTACTCACTAATGAGGAAGCTATGTTAGAAGACTCTAGCCAGGTCCACACAAATACTTACCCACAGCCAAATTCCGCCTCTACCATGAGTAGAGAACTAAGTGAAGGCTTAGCTGTCAGAAACACCCTCAACTCTCGCCTCTGGTCTTCCCGACCCAACGAGAATGAAAATTAAGATTATTTTGTAACACCAATTATAAAGTAATTATATAATTACTTCCATTTTCATCATTACTATTTTGTTGTGTTTTTTTACATAGCCAAAAATTTTAACCTTTTATTGTAAGCATAGTATAGCAAAAGATAAAAGGTTATGAAATATAATGGTATATTGGCGCTTGCAACAGCGCCGAAATATCGGATACTCAAAAATAAGGTACGACATGGTAGCAATCCCGTAAATAACTATTTTCAAATACAATAATTTCTAATTGCTAATGTATTTTTTGTGCAATTGTATTTTTATTTAAATCGTAATTACCATTTGTATTTTAACATATTTATAATTTTCGTTGCGTTTGATTCAAATAATGTATATTACAGAAACTAATTTTATGAATAATTATTTTGATAAACTATTGTTCCCTACTTTTGTAATGCCCTAACTAGGTTCATGGTGAAAAAATAAATTTAAAGATCCATAATGTAAAACCCATGATACAATAATGATTTTATTTACTTACAATTGGAAATGGGTCTACTTGGGTATGAGGTAAGCCACTTCCAAAGCCTTCCCCGAGTAAACTTAAAAACTTTTGCTCAATGTCATTTAGAGGAATGACTTCAGCAAGGCCACCCCCTGTACGGTTTTGGGAAACACGAAGGGCTGCCACTCTTCTCTTGAGTTTTGCCTTATAGTCAACCCAATACTAGAAAAGAAAATTAAAAATGATAACATGTAGAGTTAAAGATGCATAAGCCCAACAATTAAAAAACAATGATATTATACTCCTATCTTAAAAGGAGGTTCTCATATTTTATTATGAAAAGTGCTCGAGTTTTTTAGAAGTAAGAATATAAATTAAATATTATAGATATTTAACTAGGTAGGTATCTATTAGTGAATAAATGCTTTTTATTTTATTTATCTTCATAGAATCACTAGGATCATGACTGTATAAACATGGGCTTAAGGATGCAATCGTGACAAACATTAGGATGAGAGTTTCGGTAAAATCACCTCACTCGTTTCGTTTCACCAACTTATCAATTATGTTATGTTTTCATGTTAAGGATACATGTTTTAGATGTTTCTTTTTATCTCATAAGCTTGCATTGTATAACTTTCTCAACTGTTACCTGTTTTGTGTCCTTAATAAAATAAAATTAAATGTGTACAACATTGTGTTTAGTAAATTAGAATGTAGGTACTCACATTAGACCACCCTTTCCAGTCCTTGGTCGCTCCTTCCCCCAAAGAATTCAGTGTCTCTGACACAGACATCCACATCCGTTTAGAGAAATCGCGAGCTTGAGCCGTTTTATTGTATCCAATGGCCACATTTCTATGAGAGTTTAAAAACTCCCATAAACACTCTAATTGCTCAGGATACCCGGCGACGACGCGAAACCTCATTCCTAGGGCTTCTGTAAAAGTAATGAGTACCTAAAATATTTAGTCTAATATTACCGATTAATTTGATGAAAATAAATTACGCCATTATTTATTAGTATTTTATTAAAAACTCACAAAACAAATTAAAACTGGAACAACTAGTTTACCACAAACGTGACGCAATCCAATAATGATCCAAGAAACCAATGCATGGCTATTCCGAACAATTTCACATAAATCCTTAAACACCTTAATAAATTCTTGTTAGAATAGGTACACTTTACTTTTTGAACTTGAAAACAAAACCTATTCAAGTAACAAACAATTTAGTTTTGCCGGCTCAGCAGTGTTGACAGAATTATTGCCTCTGCTTATCGCAAGACGGTCGTTCAAAAATTTAGAGCTTGTGAAACGCAAGAAATGCGCACTTGACATTGCAGATAAACTAAAACTGAACTTAATGATACGAAATTCGTTTCCAAACAACGCAAAGCTCGATTTTTAGTTATAAAATTACATTAATTTCGTTAAAAAACCATATTTTCATTCTGAATTGAAAAACCGTAAACACCGGTAACCATTCTTTCGTTGTTTTTGAACGCTATCTTTCAAGACAGTACGAACCAGCCATAGACCAAACAGACACTACAGAGTGTATCGGTAGACATTTTCATCCCTTTAGACACGTGTTCTAACAACCATTCTGAACAAGATTAAATGTTGTTCAGGATTTTGCTCTACGACTTTTGAAATTCGTCGAAAATTTATTCGACTCCCCATATAAAATGATCAAAGCACGTGACCAACTTGTATGAAATATTGTTTTTTTTTATGCGAATTTACAAAAGTCATAGAACATATGTTGTTCAGAAGGGTTGGTAGAAAACGTGGTTAAAGGGATGTAAATATCTACCGATACTACCTGTATGTAAACATTGTTGATTTTTCCTTATTTCAGAAAAATCTGTTTGCTTATTATTAAGTACAGATCGTGGACAGACAGATTTTTTAACTTTATAAAGTAGTATTTTGATTTGAATGAATCCTTACTAATATTATAAATGTGAAAGTGTGTATGTTTGTCTGTTTGTCCGTCTTTCACGGCAAAACAAACGCGACGAAATGACGTAATTTTTAAGTGGAGATAATTGAAGGGATGTAAAGTGACATAGGCTGCTTAGTGGCAAACCGACTTCCACGCGAGAGAAGCCACGGGTGACCGCTAGTAACACATAAATAGACCTTATGACGCTTCAAGTAATCCAAACATCACACTCACACAAATGCGATCGTTGTTTACCATCACGTTTACATTATCAGCGCGGCCTGCGCTCGATCGGCGCGGTGTCGGGTTTCAAATGGGTGATAAATCAACTTAGTAAGTGAATAATCCTGAGAATATTAAGACTAAGAATATTGACTTGACAATAAAAAAATCATTGGTTTTTGCTCATTGTAATAAATGACGACAAGGTTCAAAATTTAGTGGGATCTATTTTCTTTATGGCTTATTTTCCGGTTAACTATCTATTGCGATGTTTTTTTTTCTATATTAGTAAGTCTATAATGTATCGAATAGTTGATAAATCTGCGTAATTATATGTCTGTATCATGACTGATAACGGTCATGATGTCCGTACTTTATTTGATGTAATTTTTATTACCTATAAAGGTAATAAAAATTACATCAAATAAAGTACGGACACCCATACGTCAATGGTGTCAAATATCTCCAATCGACTTTCACCTTGATGTTAAATACACTTGGCTCAATATCAATTGAAGAAATTTGACAAATTTAAGAGACTTGATCTGTGGTTGTCGTACACATTTTTTCGCGACATTAATTCAGAATAAATCGGGAAATATTGTCAAACGAAAAAATATTTATTTTAAATTTTATCAAACCTCAATATTTTTTAATACAATAATATCTCACAATATCACATACATTGATCTGACTCCGAGATAGGTAGCTCAAGCACCTGTAATACGGATATCAGAATCAACAGAGGAATTACAAATATACATGATACTTTTTTTTTTGTAAATACATACATAATACATAGAAAACACCTAGACCGATACAAACAGACATGTTCATGCACACAAATGTTTGTACCGTGCGAGATCGAACCGCAACCCTTGAACCAGACGCAGCGTTCACTACCACTGAACCAAACGGGTCGTATTTATGGAATTAAACTTTATTTTTCTTAAGTGTAGAGTACAATTACGAGTGGCAACCCACGTTCCCTATGTAAAGATGAAAGTGAACATTTTGTTGCTTTGAGATACACCACCTCAAAGTAAGTGAGTAAGTAAGTAAACATTTATTGACCACATAAAAGATTTACCTACATACACAGGACACAAAACATAAGCATATGGAGATTGCACAGTAATACATATATTAAACAAAGACAAAAAAAAAAGAATAATAATAAGTTAATATATAAACCAGTGACCAAGGAAGAAGAAAAGGAACGAAGTGAAGTGGTCAACAAGGTCCAAGCTCAGCATGTGCTGCAGCGGTTTGCCGCCGCTGCCGCGCTGGTTTTCAGTTTGGACCTTGAGTGACTGGGGAAATCTAACAAGGAATGCGAGAATTAATAAAGATAACAAAAAGAAAAGACGAAAAGAACGAGGATACAAGAAAGCGGTAGTAATTTTCTATACATATTATAATACAGTGATACAGTGATTGGCAGACCGCGCGCCGATTGTGCAGCGCGAACGGGATGTGACCGATCGTGTGGAGGTGCCGTAAGCTGTTTATGGACGTCACCTTCCAAGCAAAAGGAAAAACAGAGAAAAAAAGAAAAAAAAATGTCTATGAACGCCATATTTTTCAGTCACAAATGTCACAATCGCAATGTTTATTACTTTTAGCAGAATATTCGTATTATGAAATAAAATTGTACTATGTTTCGTTTGCGTCCAACATAAAAGGGAAAAGGAGAATGTTAAACTCAGTGCATTTAACAGCGACTACACCGCCCGGCCACGCCCGGCCACACCCAATTTGGGCACAAACTGCCACGTCAACATAGGATCTGTAATTGCCCATTGAATAGTAGAATCATTAATGGTAAGAAGACCGAATAAGTTCTGTAACGAGATCAATGAACCTAAACACATCTAAGCTGAGAACATACCATTTATATGCAATAATAAGTTCCGTGGGACGTTGTACGGAGTATTTATGTATGTCATTGTAGCCGGCGGAAAGTATGAAGTATAGTAGTGCGATAATAAATAAATAATATTCAGTGGAGTGTTGAGTGTGTTGAGACTAAGTCCTCCCTTCTGCGCAAGACAGCCTCACGAGTGCCGGGACCGATCCCCCGATGCGCGTCGTGAATACCCTGGAGGTACGTAGCCACACTTTTGCTCAGTGATCAAATGCTTTTTGAGTTTGTTTCTAAAAGACTGCAACGTTTCCAGGTCACGCATCGGCGGCAGGAGACAGTTCCAGCACTTCGTGGCAACGAACCTGAAGGAGCCGCGGAATCAATCAATCATCAATAAATTTATTTATTCAAATAAAGGTTTTACATTTTTAAAAACTACCTTGCCTATACTAAGCCGAGGCTTGTGTTACAGGCAATGGTTGTCTTCCTAAATGTGTACAGAATATTTAAAAAAAATATATAGTTTCTAGTTGGTATAAAGGAGAGGATTAATCATGTTTATTGCTTAAGAACTAAGAACCAGCTAAGAGTAAATATTTCAGTTATCAATGAAGAATTTATTAATTGCCGAGATATTCACTGTTTTAATAATTTTATTTTATTTATTTATGTTATGTAATGTTATACTCGTTTATCAATAATTATATTAAATATGTGTGTGTGCGTGTGTGTGTGTGTGTGTGTGTGTGTGTGTGTGCGTGTATGTGTGTGTGTGTGCGTGTGCGTGTGCGTGTGCGTGTGCGTGTGCGTGTGTGTGTGTGTGTGTGTGTGTGTGTGTGTGTGTGTGTGTGTGTGTGTGTGTGTGTGTGTGTGTGTGTGTGTGTGTGTGTGTGTGTGTGTGTGTGTGTGTGTGTGTGTGAATGGGCGTGCTTATGCTTTCTTACTTTATAATGTGTAGCAAGCTCTCGGTTTGGTCATAATTTTTTGTAAGTAACCATTCGTGGATCATATTTCTACATTTGAATTGTGTTGCTGAGTATATGTCTACGTCTTGACATGTCTTATTGAATAAGAAATTACTCAGAAAGCAATAATGATGCTGAGCAAATGACGTTCGAAATAATTCTGTGGTATAAACTTTATCCTTACGACGTTTGTTATGATGAATGACCAAACTACCAGCACCTTTCTTTTTTAATAAAAGTCTACTAATGAAAAGTTGCCTCACAGATAAAACTCTCCATTCTTTGTATAGAAGCTCAGTGGAAAATGTAAAATTTTTAAAGGAAGCCAATTTTAGTATACCCCTATGGGCCCTTTCTAAATTAAGTAAAAGCGACTTAGAAGTTCCGCCCCACGTAACTATGCAGTAATTTATTATCGAGGTGCAGAGAGCGTAATAAACCATTTTTATTGTTTTGAAATCAGCTATATGTCTAAGACTTCTAAATATAGGCATTAATTTTCTTACGCGATTTGTGACGTTAAAGACATGGTCTTTAAAGTTGAGATTTTGATCTAAAATAACTCCGAGGTATTTTATTTTACTTACTCTTTCCAAGGATGGGCACAGGCATTTAAAAGAGTGGAATGAATCATATTGGGTAGAATTACAATTTGTGTTGTGCACTTCAATTGATTTTTGGGAGGAAGGTTGACCTGTTCTTTGGATAGAGAACGTTACGTACTTAGTTTTATCGCTATTTAACGTAAGTCCATTATAGTCAAGCCAAGACCTCACCAGGTTAAACCCGTTTTGTGCACATTGGAACGTTTCATCCCAACTTTCTCCTCGAAATACTAATGCTGTGTCATCTGCAAATGCGAATATTTGACCAGCTTTGAGAGAAAGTTGACACAGGTCATTGATGTATACCATGAATGCAACTGTGCGGTGTTTGGCTGTGCTGAGGATCTGTGTACACGACCTTTTCGGGTATCTACTGGAGTCCCTCGCCCATACCAGCTTGTCAAAAAGGTATGGAGGTCGCTGCTCCTTTATGACGCCAAATAGCATGGTGGCAAGATGTAGACGTCTACGTGCTTCCATTTTAAGCATATTACCAGCGTTAAGGAACGGAGTGACGTGTGCTCTAGGTGGAATGCTAAAACAGAAGCGTGCACAGGCATTTTGGACTCGCTGAACTAATGTCTGGGTTCTGGCAAGTAGACAGGGGCCATAGACAGTGTCACAGTAGTTCAGCTTGGATAGCACTAAGGTCTCGCATAAGGTAATTCTGATTGCTTCACAGATATAAGGTCGTATTTTGTACAGTAATTTTAGTCTGTAAAAGCAATTCCGGGCACACTCAGCGATATAGCTCTCGAAGTTCAGATGCCCGTCAATGATAAGTCCCAAGTTCCTAGCTGAATCAACTCTCTCAACAAGCTCACCATTGATTAATATGTTTAGAGGGATATTTTTCAATTTTAGGAGACTCTTCCTTGTCCCGATTAGCAGCAGCTTTGACTTTTTGGGGTTAAGTACCAAACAGTTGGACGTACACCATTCGGCAATCCGTTCCAGGTCCCTGTTTATTTTGCAAACAGCAAGGTCATGGTAATCTATTTTTGGTTATATATTTTTTTTTTTGCGCTGGCAACCCTAAGCGTCACACGTCAAATCGCCAGCTGATAATAATTAAATTAATTTTATTATGTAATTCATTAAACTTTGTGTTAAAATTAAGTCAATTATTGTGTTAAGTGGCTAATTAATTAGGATAAATGTGCGCAAGCCTGTGGCTTAAATAATTCCTGGTTTTTATACCGAGGAACTGTTCGGAGGCAACCTGTCAAGGTGATTCAAACCGACAACGGACAAACCGGGGAAGTATAAGTGTTATTTCTATCATTTAATTACATATTACTTCAATAGTGCAACGATAAAAACGTAATTCATCTATATTTGACTTAATTCAATGCAAACAATAACCTTCAAACACCTACCTACGAGGAGTTTGCAAACAGGTTATTTACGGTCCCTTTTGTTACGTGTTAAAACATTTCACAGTACTCAGTGCTGTTATCCTAATTGAATACTATAATATCATATCATAAACAGAAATTCTGATTTTTTATTTTCGTCCCAAAGTCTCAGCTTTAGATACCTATTATGCATGTATATGTATAGGTAAATCTGACAACAAAACTGAGGTTTGTGTACTTGTTGCAGTCCAAGTAAATACGATTTTATTCCTTTTGAATGAAATATATCTCAATTTTATCTCCCTAAAGTTCTTTAAAAATTTGTGTTCTACCCTCCTTTACTTATAAGTAGTTACTTGACACTTATTTTATTTTCCTTTAAAAATACTTATTGACTTACCTAAAATTAAATAATATTACATTACATACCTACCTATTCTCACATATACATAACATAAATAACTTCAAATTCATCTGCTGTACACCTGTCTTTGTAAATAATTCCAGGATTGCCTTTTGGTGCACATTACCAAGATGATGACTCGCAAGGGCACCACTCAACAACTGGAAACAAAACTAAAGCGTGCCCTTGAGGAACTGAAGGAACAAAGGGAGGACAAAAACCAGCTTCTTAGGGAACGTGAAGAAAATGAGGAGGAGTCTATAAAAATAATAAACTTAAATACCCAATTAAAAACGGAAATGGCAGACATTCATACACAGCTTATGGATGTCACTATACAACGTGATAAACTTCTTACAATAGTCAGCAGTTTCGATGAATGCCGGAGCACATACGAGCAGGCCCTAACTCGTATTCAGGACCTCGAAGTGGAGCTTTGTGACGCAAACAGGACCATCAGACTGTATGAAGAGGACAAACAATGTCAAGAGGTTTTAAACACTCACAGCCTTTATGAGGAGTTGATAGGGTCACCAACTGGGCGGGACATCTCTCATATTGATTGTCTTACTCTAAATAATAGTCATACTAAGTTAAATAGAGAAAAGAAAGGTGGGGAGACATTCATAGTCAGCTCCATGTACCTTCCCGGTGAGGACCAGGATCCGGTGAACAAGGTGACGCCGGTAATGGAATACTGTCTGGAGAGAGAAACCCAGCTGCTGGTGGGTACCGACTGCAACTCCCACCACACATCATGGGGCAGCTCCAACACGAACGCCAGAGGTGAGTTACTGTTTGACTACTTGCTCACTAATAATCAATTTGTTCTTAACGTGGGTAGCAAACCAACCTTTACCACACGTTCTAGGCAGGAAGTACTAGACATAACTTGGTGTTCAGGTAATCTCGCACACCGAGTGACCAATTGGCACGTCTCAGATGAGCCGTCCATGTCCGACCACACCCACATTAGGTACGACATACTATGCTCGGGAACAAAGGAACCGAACACCTACCGTGACCCCAAGGGAACAGACTGGGAGGGCTTTAGGAACTCCCTTAGGTTATACCTTGGAGATTTTAAATACATCAAAACTGTGGACCAAGTGGAAGCCGCAGCAGAGGACTTAGGCAAAAGCCTAATGAATGCGTATCTAGAAAATTGTCCTCTTAAGACCACTAAGAGCAACAGGAACGCGCCTTGGTGGAACAAAAACCTGGAGCATCTGAGGCAAAGGACCCGTGCCTTATTTAACAAGGCAAAAAAAGACAAGAACTGGGATGCTTACAGGAAGGCGTTAACACGTTTCAATAGGGAGCTCAGGAAAGCAAAAAGAAGATCCTGGCAAAAATTCTGCGGGTCCATCAAAGACACTGCCCAAGCTGCCAGGATCCATAAAATACTATCCAAGACACCTGAATCCCATCTAGGCCTGCTAAGGAAAGCGGATGGATCTTTCACAGAATCTCCGGAGGAAACACTGAGACTGCTTGCTCAAACGCACTTTCCGGAATCCGTGTACATTAATAACGAAAGAGAACTCCAGGTCAGTAAGTCTCCGGAAAGGAGACCGAGGAATGAAGACTGGAGGAGAGCTTCCGTTATTTTTCGTCCCCAGCAGATAAGTTGGGCAATTAGGAGTTTCAAGCCTTATAAATCTGGTGGGGTCGATGGTATCTTCCCGGCTTTGTTGTAGCGGGGCGAAGATATCATCATCTCTACGCTGATAAAACTATACCGTGCAAGCTTTGCTTGGAGTTATCTGCCATCAGCGTGGACTCGGGCGAAGGTCACTTACATTCCCAAAGGAGGGGACAAAGACAAATCGCAGCCCAAGTCCTACAGACCGATAAGTCTCACCTCATTCCTATTAAAAACGATGGAAAAGGTGTTGAACAGTCACATCAGGGCAACATACCTCGTTGAAAAACCCCTGAGTGCAAGACAACATGCCTACCAAACAGGCAAGTCCACGGAAACGGCACTTATTGACCTGGTGGACAGAATTGAGAAAGCCATAGAAGACAAAGAAATTGCACTCTGTGCCTTTCTCGATATCGAAGGGGCGTTTGACAACACCAACTTCGATGTTATAACACGTAGCATGGTGAATCGTGGAATCGACGACACCACCACCAGATGGATGGGATCCATGCTACAAAATCGGACTGCAACAACAACGTTGATGAACAAAACCCTACATTATAGAGTGACCAGAGGATGTCCACAGGGCGGAGTCCTATCACCCCTTCAATGGTCATTGGTTGTTGACAGTCTCATCTGCGAGCTCAATGAAGCCAGATTTCTGACTCAGGGTTACGCAGATGACATAGTAATAATGGTCATAGGAAAATGCCCTAGCACCATTTCCAATCTTATGCAAAGGGCCCTACGAATAGTAGAAAACTGGTGCACGAGACACGTGCTAACAGTCAATGCACGTAAGACGGTCTTAATCCCGTTTACCAAAAGAAGGAAACTAGAAGCGCTCCACGCCCCAACACTTCTTGGTACGAAGCTATGCTTGTCCAACGAGGTCAAATATCTCGGAGTCTTTTTAGACCAAAAACTAACATGGAACAAGCATCTCGACTACATCACTAGAAAGGCAAAAATTGCGATGGGGGCAAGCAGTAGGTTGGTGGGGCTAAAATGGGGGCTACGGCCCATGGCCGCACTCTGGATTTATAAAACCATAGTGAGGCCGATCGTCACTTATGGCTGCTGTGTGTGGTATAAGAAGACGCACCAACTTAACTGCGTAGAGAACCTCAGCAAAGTTCAAAGAACAGCCTGCCTTATAGCCACCGGCGCGCTTTCGTCCTCTCCCTCTGCAGCACTGGATGCCCTCCTGAACATTCCACCTCTGCACATTCACGTGCAGATGGAAGCGAGGATGGCTATCACGAGAGCGAAAATCAGAGGGAGGACGAGATGGCAATCTAGGGTCATGAGAAACCTCTACAACGAACTAATGAAAAGTCCGGTCATGGATATGCCCTCTGACTCCATGGTCCGTGAACACCGCTTCGATAAGCGGTTTACAGTCTTGTTACCGAGTAGACAAGACTGGGAGGCTGGAACTCCCGGAAATGTTAAGCAGAATGACATCGTTTGGTATACGGATGGCTCCAGGAAGCAGGGCATATCCGGGGCGGGATTTTGTAATGATCGCTGCGGAATACGCAAATTCACCAACCTGGGTCGCTATACCACGGTGTACCAAGCGGAAGTCTTCGCAATAATTGGCTGTGTCCAAGAGAGTCTACAAATGAATCTCCAGAATAAGAAGATATTCATCTTCTCAGATAGTCAAGCTGCCCTCAAGGCGTTAACATCCTGTGAACTTGACTCCAAACTCACTAGCGAGTGTGTCCTGCTCCTAAACCAGCTTGGCAATGCCAACATCGTAAATCTGATTTGGGTACCGGGACACTGTAATATCAGAGGCAACGAGGTCGCTGACGTGCTAGCAAAGGCCGGGGCAGAGAGCCCACTACTCGGACCGGAACCAATAAGTGGCGTTCCAGCCTGCATGGTCAGGTTCGAGTTAAAAGAGTGGGAGCATAAGCAAAGCACTGAATATTGGAAAAGACTACCTCGACTAGAACAGTCTAAGGCGTTGATACAGGCGTTCGATCAGAGACGAGCTGTAGAGATAACAAAACTGAGTAGAGGACATGTTAGGGCACTCACTCGGACCCTCACAGGGCACTGCAAGTTAAACAAGCACCTGCACAACATGGGCCTTACAGATACCAAAATCTGCAGGTTCTGTCGCGAGGACGAGGAAACGATTATCCACGTCCTCGGCGAGTGCATGGCGCTGCACCGCTGCAGAAGCCGGCACCTGGGAGCACACATGATCTCGGCTGACGAGATCAAGAGCTCCCCCATCAGCTCCATTCTCGGGTTTATCCTGGAACTGGGGCTGCATGAGGTGCTGTAATAGGTTACGGGGCTGCCACAATAGATCATCTATTGGTCGCAGTGGCTATGAGACGCAGGGCTCACCCCATTTCTATCAAATAATAAGTTAAATAGTAAAAATAAACTTAAGAAATATATTAAAATAAATAAATACATTACGAAAACAAATAAATTAATTAAAAGTAAAAAATTTTTTAACCAAAACATACTTTTAAGAAAGGAACGGATAGATTTAATTGATAGTTTAGAATTGTATAGTATAAAATTAAAAGAAAGTAGGCTTAGGTACGAGACTGATGTTCGAGAACTACAGACTCAGCTCGAGCGTCTGGAGAGGTCATTAGAAGTAATGACTGGAAATTATACCTCAGCCCAGCGACAGATACATGAACACATCCTCGCTGCAAACAGGTACATGGCCCAGTGCAGCTGCAATCTGGGTGAGGCAGACGAGCCCCAGGTTCCCACTGTAAGTAGCGGCACAGAGGAAGGTAAGTGCAGTCCGGGTGGCAGCCCAGCTGCCCAGTACCAAGTGCCAGATATGTCAAATATCCTCTTAGACACAAATAGGGATGTACCGAAGTGTACTATGCCTACTATGACTACTACTAGTACTATAAATACAAACAATAATGTACTAGTATTTTCAGATTCAATTGGAGTTGGCTATGCTCCCCTTTTGCACAAGCAACTCAATTGTAAAATAATTAATTATTGTATGCCAAATGCATCTCTTACCCAAATAATAGATAGGGTGGTAAATTGTAATTATGATAAAGATTCAATTATTATATTAATGCTGGGGAACGGATTAAATTCAAATAAAAAGGACATCATTAAAGGGTTCTCCCGTTTAAAAGGGATTGCTGTAAAAAAAATAGTTGTTTGTGCCTTCCCATTTTCTAGGCACTACTTATCAGAACAAAATAACAGTATTCACCTATTGAATACTACATTATATAATTTAGTTACTAGTCATAGCGACAACTTTGTGTTTTTTGACACAAATAAATTTATTAATTATAAGTTGATAGTGACTGGCAAAAAGTTTTATTTGCCTTATAATGTAAAAAAAGAACTAGCTACTTTGTTAGCATTTAATATAAATAATATATATAGGCAGACTTTGGAAATTATTCCAAACAATTTAAATTTAAGTCTAAGACAATAGAGGACGCCTCTAGCAATTTATTGACCAGGGAAGATAATTTAAAACTTATTCACCAAAATATACAGGGACTTCCTGGTAAAGAACTAGAACTAGAATTATTTTTAGAAGAAATAAATGTTGATGTACTATGTCTCACCGAACATTGGTTAAATAAACATCAATTAATTGTTACTATCTAGAGCTTAGAAGCATACGGGCGGATATGCAGATCGGGCATTTTTTTTTTATTGCTTAGCAAAGAAAAGCGCTTCTTTCTCTTTCTATACCACTGTGAGGAGTAGTTCTATCTCTTTTCTGAGCAAAGATAAATTAGTGCATTATGTCGGTTCTAACAGCTTTTTTAAAATCGTTAGAACCTTAAGGCTTTATTTTTACTTACACCCCTCTGCGTCTTCAATGGTGCATTTTTTTTTGGTGGATTGATAGTTAGGCCCTTCTGCCAAAACATTTTATTCGCACAACGGCTACGTAACAGGAGTCACGCCTTTATGGTCCAAACAGTTATTGAAAATTTTCTTCATAACTAAATTTCCGACATTATGCATCTAAGATACCTTTACACAACATTAAAACGATTGTAGATTAACGGCTCTATGCCTTTTGTTTTAGTAACTTTGTACATGCATTGGTGGGCCAATGTAAAAATTGAGCGTTATGGATGTGAACTATTTAAATTATGGCGCCAAAAAGTCACCGACAACGGGCATTATCTATTGGTCAACGAGTGTCCACTAGATGAGTTTAAGTGTAATGAAATGCATTGTGATTGGTCGTTGCGCGATTCCATGTCGTGCCATCTATCACTTTGCTCCTTGCCCGCATTGTTTATATTTTGGAGGTGGTTTCGGTTTTACTTTGGTGCTCCGGTTTGTTGCTGTTTTGTTAATTGATATTAGTGATGAAAGTGTAGTTTCAGTTGAAATTTAATGATGGACGACATAAGTGAAGTAAGTACTTTCAAATAAATCATAAAGTAAAGTAAGCAAACCTTATTTCTTCTGATCTTTAAATCTTATAATCTTTTATTTTGACGCATACCTTAACGTATACCCACTAATCAACCGTGTTTATAATAGGTACGAAAATAATAAGTATTGAAACATAAATGCTAGTAAATTATGAGATTTTTTTTCTTATAGGACACGGTGTCAAAACTGGACGATTTATTGATAAAAAGAAAAAAACTAGTAGGTTTACGTGACAAGATTATCCAGTCCCACAACCAAAGCAAAAGGCGCAAATCTATTCAAGTTGGTAAGTCTTAGTCAATCTAAATCTTAATGTATGTAAATTATATTTTATCTTAAGTATATTATATTTCTTAAGTAGTTGATATGATGAGATCTGAGGGACGAATAGAATAAGAAAACATACGGTGCTGACCCCAGATGACCTAGGAATATGGCAGGAAGATGATGAAACGATTACCTTAGTGCACGTAGATGAGACCATGATAATATGAATAATAAGTTAGTACTTCTTTAAACGTAATATAGGACGCCTTTAAGCTAAGTGACAATCTGCGCAGGATGGCTGGCAAGAGTTGGATACAAGTAGCAAAAAATCGATGTGAGTGAGTGGCGAACATCAGGGCAGGCCTATGTTCAGCTGTGGACTGCATCAGGCTGATAATGTTAATCAAACTAATACTTGATAATTATTTATTAGATAGATAGATACTCTTTATTGCGTAGAAGGTTATAATATTTAGAACAATTTATTATTGTTGTTTTTTTTTTAATACTGTACATTTTGTTTTAGATACTGATGACGATCTAGATTATAATAGTGATGATAGCGTCATGGATAAAGACTATGAACCGGAGGTTGAGGATGATTACCATTCTAGTGGATCTCATGACTCGTGGGTTACAAAGCGCCGTAAAGCTCAAGTCAGAAAACGTATATTCTCTCCCGAAAAATCATACCTATGCTCCAAATTAAGTTCAAGTCAACCCCTAACATCTTTAAAACCTCAATCTCATACAGATAATAATGACAATAATATTTTGATAACATTAGAAGATCTTTTAGGAACACAGATTCACACGCATTCAGATTATACTTGCCCAGATACAAGAGATGATATTTTTTTTAAATCAATGCCAAGTTCAAATGTGGTTTGTATCCCTCCTCCTCCCAAAAAACAAAAGCAGGGTACAGCTGATGTAAACGATAACAGGAATATTATAATAAATTCTTTCGGAGAATTAAGCGATAGCGATGATGAATCTTCTGGAAAAAAACCTATTGGTCAAGTTAATAACAGCGCAGAATTCCAAAATAGTAATTTTCCCAAATTCTTCAGAAAAGTTTTGTTTAAAATACAGCATGCCCGGTTCCATTTGCCTCAGTTGCAGCCACACGGCTTCCGATATTTTGAATTCTTTACCATCCTCACTTTTTTTTCGCGCTACAAAAGGACCATTCTTTTTGTACAAACTTGTCAAGTCTTTAAAGTCATTAATACCCATATTGTGAACCTCAAAAGGTCTTTTCCCTCCGCAAGTTTGAACGAACTGTGACCAATCACGTGGGATTGCTATTTGCATTGTTTTCAGGGCTTTCTTTCTCTTTTCTATTTGAGCGTGTATTTGATCAACCTCCATATGGGTGTGCCCCTTCAACATGAATTTATGGTTGATTAATTTCAAATTGGGGAATTTATTTAATAACAAAAAATAGGCCATTACTACCATCATGTTTCTATTCTGACCAGCACAGTTGTCAGAATAGAAGATCAGTTCTTCAACTTGAGCAATAGCCGCACTATTTTCGTCTGCCCAGCGTAAAATGCAGGAAGCTATTTCATTTCCACCTCTACCGGCTACATTTTCTGACCACATCATGTTTATAGCATTGTTACTGGTTGCATCAAAAAGTGTCAAATTAAGCGTCCATAGCTTTCGCAAATAAAATGATTTGGTGTTTGTTAAGTTGGGTGTTGCCAAACACTTTTGTAAATCAAACATTAATACTTTTTTTCTCCCTGAACTTTCTTCTGCATCTTTTTTGTCTTTTTTCTTTAATTCATATCTTTCTTGGGCCATTTTATCATGAAGTTCTTTTTCTTTTTGTATCTGTTCCTTTTCTATTTCATCTTTAGCATCTTGTTTTTTCCTTTCAAATTCATCACAGTCATCGCATGTATCCGCAGAAGGTAATTTGAAACTGAGATTGAATTTGGTGTTAAAAATTTGTCTGTACAACCACTGTTTAGCAATATATTCAGAAGGAGTTCCTTTTTCTTTCATAGCTTCTTGGTATTGTCGGTACATGAATGGAATACTTAAATCCGGCCCCAAATATTTTTTGCTACTTTTTTCACGTGAATAGTGGCTTTCGTAAGCAGGATATGAATTAATATGATTCATAACCGATTCAATAACATGATCCTGTGATTTGTTGGCTGGAACATGGCGACCTCTTTGATCTGGAGCTGTCATGCCACCTTCAAGTTTTTTCTCTAAACTGACTCTCAGAAACTTCTCACCAATAGAAAAGGGTATTCAGAAACATTACTTTACATACAGTTTGTCTGTTATTGAATCCCGTTGTAATATTGTATATATACGAAAACTTTCGTCTATCTGTCTCTAAATTGCCGCTGGTTTTCATTACCCGTTTAGTGATTTTTTCCACAGAGCTCGCTATGTATTGGCGACGTTGCTCCCAACTCTGACATTTTTTCCAGAATTGGTTAAAGATTTCATGCCTTTTTTCTTCTGAAACTTTCTCATAACATTTAGCTTTACATGTACAAGGAGGTTTAACTGCACGAGCTTCAATGTCTTGCTTTTTCTTAGCCACCGTAGAGCGATACGGCAAACCTCTCAATCTGGCAATTTTAGTTGCTATTCTTTTCCATTTAAATTTGTCACTTTGTTTCCTCCTTGCCCCCGATTTAGCTGTCGGTGAAACATCGCATGGAATTTGGCGGAGTGTATTTGAAGAAATGCTGGGTAAATATATAGTTCCGTGTTCATCTACAGTCATAATGCCTAGATCAATAATATTTAAATATTGTGTTTTTTCTGTATTTGAATTAATGACTTGTAGCTCATCAGAAGTTTTATTCATAGAACTGTCATGAGTTGTATTTAGTAAAAGTATTGGGCCATCATTATCTAACGTCATAACACCATGGTTTTGATGTTGATCACATTTGGGAAAATTACTATTTTGGAATTCTGCGCTGTTATTAACTTGACCAATAGGTTTTTTTCCAGAAGATTCATCATCGCTATCGCTTAATTCTCCGAAAGAATTTATTATAATATTCCTGTTATCGTTTACATCAGCTGTACCCTGCTTTTGTTTTTTGGGAGGAGGAGGGATACAAACCACATTTGAACTTGGCATTGATTTAAAAAAAATATCATCTCTTGTATCTGGGCAAGTATAATCTGAATGCGTGTGAATCTGTGTTCCTAAAAGATCTTCTAATGTTATCAAAATATTATTGTCATTATTATCTGTATGAGATTGAGGTTTTAAAGATGTTAGGGGTTGACTTGAACTTAATTTGGAGCATAGGTATGATTTTTCGGGAGAGAATATACGTTTTCTGACTTGAGCTTTACGGCGCTTTGTAACCCACGAGTCATGAGATCCACTAGAATGGTAATCATCCTCAACCTCCGGTTCATAGTCTTTATCCATGACGCTATCATCACTATTATAATCTAGATCGTCATCAGTATCTAAAACAAAATGTACAGTATTAAAAAAAAAACAACAATAATAAATTGTTCTAAATATTATAACCTTCTACGCAATAAAGAGTATCTATCTATCTAATAAATAATTATCAAGTATTAGTTTGATTAACATTATCAGCCTGATGCAGTCCACAGCTGAACATAGGCCTGCCCTGATGTTCGCCACTCACTCACATCGATTTTTTGCTACTTGTATCCAACTCTTGCCAGCCATCCTGCGCAGATTGTCACTTAGCTTAAAGGCGTCCTATATTACGTTTAAAGAAGTACTAACTTATTATTCATATTATCATGGTCTCATCTACGTGCACTAAGGTAATCGTTTCATCATCTTCCTGCCATATTCCTAGGTCATCTGGGGTCAGCACCGTATGTTTTCTTATTCTATTCGTCCCTCAGATCTCATCATATCAACTACTTAAGAAATATAATATACTTAAGATAAAATATAATTTACATACATTAAGATTTAGATTGACTAAGACTTACCAACTTGAAAAGCCCTGAAAACAATGCAAATAGCAATCCCACGTGATTGGTCACAGTTCGTTCAAACTTGCGGAGGGAAAAGACCTTTTGAGGTTCACAATATGGGTATTAATGACTTTAAAGACTTGACAAGTTTGTACAAAAAGAATGGTCCTTTTGTAGCGCGAAAAAAAAGTGAGGATGGTAAAGAATTCAAAATATCGGAAGCCGTGTGGCTGCAACTGAGGCAAATGGAACCGGGCATGCTGTATTTTAAACAAAACTTTTCTGAAGAATTTGCCAGTATATCTTTGTTGCGTAACTCTACCAAAAAAATCAACTTCCCTAAAAATTTGCCACAAGTGAGAAACACTGAGAAACCCATATCTACTGCAAAGTACAATGATCTGATGACTCTTTTGAAATGGGTTCCTATCGAATTTCATGCCTTCTATAAAAATCTGCCTCATAACGGAAATATCCCAGACTTTCCAGCAAGTGAATAATTAAAATAACTTACTTCAACAAATTATTGTTAATTCAATATTAAATTTTCTCTCATATTTTTATTATTATAATTAAAAATTTGATTGTTGATTATTTTTAGAACAGTTTTTTTGTTATGAGATATCCGTCTTTTTGCTTAAATAACCACAGTTAAAATGAACACAATAAGTTCACATTTGCAATTACGTCCTGTTAAGTTTTAGTTATGTTGATTTTTTTTTTAGGCATAAAGTTATATTTAGAAAACGTCCCTCACACAAAATTACAAAATTGAAGGCATAAAGCCGTATGGGCATATACTAATGAGTGGAACAAATAAATTTAGTAATTGTAGTGGCATAAAGGCGGATGTTATTTTTTTTTTTAAAAAAAGTTCATTTACTCTTTGAAGGAACATTGTCTTCAAATGTTAATTATAGGGCTAAGAAAGTACTTACTTAAGCCAAATAAATACATAGAAGTGATTAATGTGTTATTTATACTTATTGAAATATTTGCCGACAAAATTGAATTTTTATTTTACTCTGTCCTGTAAAGTTGGCAAAATCATTATCCGCCCTAATGCTTCTAAGCTCTAGTATTAATAATTACAAAATTATCAGTTCGTTCACGAGAGACTCTGCAATAAGAGGAGGGTCACTCATTTTGTTAAAAAGTACTCTTAAATGTAAACAACGTAAAGATATTGAGTCACTATCTATAGAACGAACTATTGAAATTTCGTGTGCAGAGCTGGAGCAGCATATCATTGTCTGCGTTTATAGACCCCCTTCTGCAAATTACGACTCATTTGAGGCTAGCATGGAAGAAGTCCTGAGAAAAGTATGTGCAACTAGTAAACAAGTTATCGTGTGCGGTGACTTTAATATTAACATCCTGGAGAATTCGCAGAACTCAGTTAGGTTTCTGAATCTTTTTATGTGTTTCAATCTGGTGCACCTCTTCAACGAACCTACCAGAATCACCCCACTTCAGCTACATGCTTGGACAACATATTCTGTGATTGTATTGTAGGGGAGAAATCAATAATAAATTTCATAAACTCTGATCATAGTGGTCAGCTGGCTGTTATCGACTGTCATCGAAATGATCCGTCTACAAGTTTTACATGTAGGCCTATTACAAAAAGACGTATAGATAAATTCAAAGATAATATTTATAATAAGGTATCCTTAATGCCTGGTAATAAAAATAGTGTCGACCAGTTGTATGAAAGCCTTTTCGAAATTGTTGAAAAGGAATTTAATGATATTTTTACAAAAAAGACCATTAAATTAAACAGTTCTTAAAATAAATTTAGTGACTGGGCCACTACAGGGATTCGCATAAGCAGGAGAAAATTGTTTGAATTATATGATATTAAAGCTAATTCACGTGATCCTGCGATAGTTGAATATGTTAGAAATTATTCTAAGTGCTTTAAGAAAGTATGTGCAGTTGCTAAATCTAACTACAATAAAAACAAAATAAGTAAAGCAACTAACAAAAGTAAAATCACGTGGAACATCATCAACAAAGAGACTTGTAAAAATAAAACACAACAACACAAGTTCTCTCTAAAAATAAATGGCAAATGTCTTGACTCTGATACTGAAGTGGCAAATGCATTTGAGTCGTTCTTCACTAATATACCAGTGGCAACAACAAGTACATTAAATTCAAGTTCGTATATTGCTATCTCATTACTTAAAGCAAATGTTGCCGAGTGTCAAACGCCTTTCAAATTTTACCATGTAACCTCCGAGATAATAGTTAAAACTTTCAAAGATCTGAATATGAAAAAAACTGAAGATCTTTGGGGAATATCAGTGGACATTTTAAAAATATAATAGTAGCTATTGCACCCCATTTGGCAACGGTATTCAACAGATGTATTGATGAGGGTCAGTTTCCTAGCTTAATGAAGTACAGCAAAATCATACCGTTATTTAAATCAGGTGATAAAAGTGACCCTTCTAACTTTAGGCCTATTTCTATATTACCAGCACTGAGTAAAATTTTTGAAAAAGTCAAATTTGTTCAGTTGCTGTCTCATTTTAAAGTTAACGATTTACTTCATAATAAACAATTTGGGTTTACCAAGGGTAAGTCAACCACTGACGCAGGAGTTGCACTCATCAAGTATATTTTTGATGCATGGGAAAACAAACAGGATGCAATTGGTGTTTTCTGCGACCTCTCGAAGGCGTTTGATTGCGTTGAGCATCAAACATTGTTGTTGAAGTTAGCTCACTATGGTGTTCTAAATAATGCATTAAGTTTGATAAATTCTTACTTATCAGATAGACTTCAGAAAGTCAGTGTCAATGGAACTGACTCTTCAGGCGCCCCTTTATTAATGGGAGTGACCCAAGGATCAATATTGGGACCTCTGCTCTTCCTAATATACATAAATGACCTCCCTTACTTTGCACAAGATCTTTGTGAAGTAGTGTTATTTGCTGATGATACCTCGTTGATTTTTAACGTTGACCGTCGAAAAGATACGTTTGACGACGTAAATGACACCCTCTCACAAGTGCTACATTGGTTTACAACTAACAACTTGCTTTTAAATGCCAAGAAAACCAAATGTGTTAAATTCACTATGCCTAATGTAAAGCAGGTCAACACTAACGTCGTTATGAATAATGAACATATTGAAGTTATTAATTCGACAATTTTCTTAGGTATTACACTGGATTCCAAACTGCAATGGAAGCCACACTTGGCAGCCTTGGCGGGAAGACTTAGTTCCGCCGCATATGCGGTTAAGAAGATCAGACATCTGACTGATATTGAAACCGCGAGACTGGTTTATTTTAGTTATTTTCATAGTATAATGTCATATGGTCTTTTGTTGTGGGGGTCGGCGACTGAGATACAGACTATTTTTGTATTGCAGAAGAGGGCCATCCGCTCCATATACAACCTTAGGCCTCGCGATTCGCTGAAAGAACTGTTTAAGAATATCGACATTTTAATTGTAGCTTCCCAATACATTTTGGACTGTATTTTGTACGTGCGAAAGAACATTGATATTTTTTCTAAAAAATCTGATTGTCATGGTTTTAACACTAGAAATAAACACAAGCTCGCGATTCCAAATCTGAAGCTCCAAAAGATTAATAGTTCATTTGTTGGTCAAAGTATTAAAATGTACAATAAGTTGCCACAAAATGTTATTGAGTTACCAACGCATAAATTTAAATCCCACGTGAAAACCTGTTTAATGAGTAAAGGATACTATAAAATTGTAGATTACTTAAATGACAAGGATTCATGGACATGATGACCTCCGTGCCTGCACACATGTAGCAATTTTATAAATATTTACTGGAATCATTATTATTATATAATTAATCATTTTTAATAAATGAGGCTTAGCAGCATTTATTATTGTATACAAATTGATTAGTATTGATTAATCAAACAATTGACAAGATGCTAACCACCTACTATTGTACACCTCGTCCTGCAGTTTATTAGTATTGGATTAAGTACTCTGTGACCTATGAGGGGAACCTAAGTAGTCATGCTCACTCAAATGTCTCTGAGGTGGTGGCGTTATGTGGCGGGTCATTACATTCCCTCTAATATGGTTGAGTGAAATGATGGCTGACACATACGTCATACTTGTGAACAGGTGCCACTTTTGGGGACTGGTCCGCTTCGGTTTACCTCATATTTAGCTTTTAATTTGCTTCATTCTATTTTGTGTTGCATTAGACTATATGACTTGGTATGAGGATAATAAACCATTGTAAAAAAAGTTGGCGATTAAAAAGAGTAACTGGCGAGTTTCTTGCCGGATCTTCTCGACCAGAAACAACTTTCCGAGCCGGTGGTAGAATCGCATTATGTTTATTTATTTCTTTAGTATATTTTATGTATCAACATATATATGTATTTACATGTAAATTATACATAAGTACTTATAAATAGTTTTAAGTCATTCAAATGTATGACGATTTGTAAGTGCTGTGTACAAGCCTATGCAAATAAAGAATTATTTGAATTGAATTGAATTGAATATCTGACTTGAAAGACAAGTAAAGCTGTAAGTCGTCTGCATAGATGTGATACTGGCAATCCTTGATACATGTCGTAATGTCTGCCCCATACAGGGCGTACAGGAGAGGCCCTAGGATCGATCCCTGTGGCACGCCTCTAACTACAGGCATATTAGTAGAGCGTGCCTTGGTTCCATCAAGGTTGGTTATCTCCACGCACTGCCACCTATTCTCCAGGTAGCTATGGAACCAGCGTACGGTGTCAACGCTGAACCCATAGTAGGCTAGTTTAGAAAGTAAGAGAGCAGTATTAATCGAGTCGAAGGCCCTAGAAAAATCGAGTAGCAGCAGGGCAGAGACCTCCCCTTTATCCTGCGCGGCCAACAGGTTGTCTACCACGTCTGCAAGAGCAGTAGCAGTCCCATGCCCTCTACGAAATCCGGATTGTCGCTGGGACAGTATGTTGTTTTCCTCAACATAACCCACTAACTGTTGGCATACCACTTTTTCCAGGACTTTTGAGAGGCAGGGCAGCAAACTGATGGGGCGCAGATCACTTAGAGAGGCTGGACTAGTGGTTTTAGGCAGCGGCTTCACCACCGCAATCTTCCAGCTGTCAGGGAAGACTCCATTGGTAATTGAGTGGTTGATTATGGTGATGATGGCCGGCAAGGACTGTGGCAGGGTCAGCAATAACATACTCAGCGACATTCTATCCATGCCCAGGGCATTCGACTTGAGCCCCCTAATAATCTTGAGTACTCTATCTGCAGTCACTGTGCACAGAGAGAACTCAGATGAGCCAAATCTATGATACTCAAAGAAAGTTAGCTGGGAAACCTGAACTTTAGTCTCTCCAGGCACCTTGAGAAAGTGCATGTTAACTGCATCTGGGTCTCTGCAAGATGGGGGGAGGTCCACATTACTCTTGTTGCCCGGGATAATGGAGGATTTAAGATTACTCCACAATTTCTTAGGGTCTTTTATATTGTTGTTGATATACTTGTTAAAGTAGCCTCTTTTCTCCTGTTCCAGTGCCTCAATCACAATGTGCCTCATAGTCTTGTAGCATTCCCTCGCCGACTCAGAGTTGCAGCGTTTCCATTTATTATGGTAGCGATTTCTGATGTGCATCATAGTTTTGACTGTGTCAGTGACCCATGGGTGAGGTGGATGCTTGAATTTCGTTGTCTTGGTTATTTGCTTACAGGACCAGAGACTACGGATTATTAGGTCCACCAAGCACGCGATCAACATCCGCGTCCGTTCGCAGCTGAAAAGTAGGGGTGCCGTCGGCCTGTCGGACATAGATGCGTCCGCGCCTCGTCCACGTGTACCGTCACCGCAACCTCCTACACTCCTCGCGGACCCGATGGAACAACTGCCTATTTTTCCGCGTCAGACGCTCATTCACGTAGATCTTTGCGCCGTCTGCGGCAGTGAGCGTGCGGCGAACGCGTGCAGCGCGGAGAAGGTCGTCGCGCAGCCCCCGTCGGGCGAGCCTCACCACGACGCGCCTGGGCCGCCCGCCCGCTTCCTTCACTGGAGGGCCCACGCGCTCCGCGAAGACGATGTCCCGCTCTTCCAGCTGCACGCCCAGCCGCGCGGCCAACACAGTGACCGACTGGGCTACGGACGTCCCGCTCTCCTCAGGCAGCTGCCCGATCTCGAGGTCTGACAGCAGAGCCTCCTGGTCGCGGTCGTTCAGTTCTTGCTTGAGCTCCACGATGGTCTGCTCCAGCTCGGCTGTCCCACCATGGCCAGCGGCACCCGGCTCAGCCTGTTCCAACGCGTCAAGCCTGCGCTCCACGCTATCCATCCGACCTTTTAAAGCGCCCAGCAACTGGGTCATCTCCTTGCGGAACTCCCTCATCTCCGCCATGAAGATTGCCAGCTCTCCATCTCCGCAGCCCCCACGGCCGAGAGCATCCGAAGGCGTCCCCTGTTTTGGTGGAGACGACTGCACAGCACCAGCAGCGGCGACCGGCTCGTCGTACAGGCCTTTCACAGGTGTATGGTTGTTGTCACCCTTACGCACATTCTTCTTGCAGTTCGGGCACGACCAGTCTTTCCCGACAGGCGCGCGCTCTGGTATCGCAAGGCAGGCCCGATGATATTTAAGTACGCACGACGTACACGCAACGCCCCCCGTCGCCGCCATAAATTTACCGCACGCACCACAATTGACCATGGTGACGGTCTTCCGCTCGTCGCTAGATGGCGTCTCAAGCAAATAAAGCAGAGCAAAGGGTTCAGACTTGAGACGGGTTTGTGAATCGGTGTGTAGTATTACCGCTAGGTGGCGTGTGTACTATTGCCCACTAGATGGCGCTGGTTGCGGTTGTAAAAGGGAGGCAACTGGAGAAGCCGCTAAGCAGATTTACCCTCCAGAGGAAAAAATCCAGTTCACGGGCAGCAGATAAATCCCGATTCCAAAGCACTCTTTGCAAGAATACAGAAACCCACACTCGTACAGTTCGCAGTCACTACAGGGATCCACCAAACACAGTCACGGAACCAAATAATACGCAAAAGCGGACGAAACTTGATAGAAAAACAGCACAGTGACCTCGCAGTATAGCGCACGAAACGTCACTGAAAAACAGCACAGTGACCTCGCAGTAGAAAAACAGCACAGTGACCTCGCAGTGGAAAAACAGCACAGTGACCTCGCAGTAGCACAGTGACCTCGCAGTAAAGTAGAAAGTAACTATTGTTACGGTTCAAAATCTCATAACAACATTCTTTAAGTAAATACTATGTTGACTTTCATGTGCTCATGTTCATGTTTCATGATAAACAAATTATGACGAGAAGAGAGAGGGGACGCGGGGCGCTGTTACAGGCGGCGCGCCCGTGCTTGCCTCTTCGCGGCGCCGTAAAGTCTAGGTTTTGGATTACACGTGTCATAATAATAATAAACGAGGTAATTAAACGTATTATATTGAACTCTATTGACATCAGAATATCAATATTATATCCTTATAAATACCGAATAAATCAGAAAAAAATACTTTAATCCATCGGAGCTAACGACACTGCACCCCGCATCCATCATGTCGGTATGTAACTGTTTAATTAATTTCATTTTTCTGATAATTATTTTTAATGTTATAATTAACATTAGCAGCTCCGTTAGCAGATCCGTTTAATTTTCTTAAGCCGATTAACGTACTTAGTACTATAGCTTTCAAAACGACGACTTTGGAGGCTTGGTACTACGCTAAAAGATTACTATACCTAAGCAATGATTGTCAACTATTTAAACTATTTAGTACTTACCAAAATTTTAAAATAGCTAGTTACTACATACTCATTTGATTTTTTTAATACTTTCAGGATACTGAAGAGCTATTCAACTTTATTCCTAATGTGCCTAAAGAACCTACGATTCAAAAGCCACTGCAAAAAAATTTGGGGCTAGCACGTAAAAGAGCAAGAAATGAACGAGCCTTATTCTCGTATATAAAAAAACCAGTTACACGAGGAACAAAAGTTATCAACATAGAAATCTACGACGCTGATAACTGCCAAACATCTGAAAACACGACATGTGATTGTGAAGCTGAGATTTGCGTATAACATGTTGTTAAAACTGTGTTATTTGATGATATTTACACCAATATTAAAGATTTAATCACAAAAATACAAGACAATATTGTATCATAAGTAGAAACATAAATTGTGTTATTACTTGTGGTAAATATTAAGGATAGATTTAAACCTACAACCTAGATGTAAGAAAAGAAAATGTCACGGCTTTAATAAACTTGTTTAAGCATCTATAAAATAAAATTGTAATATTACAAAGATTTTTATTGTTTTTGTTCTTCACATTCTTCCATTTCGACCAATTGAGCTACGCTAGAACTAGAATGACAATAATAAATATATAGGAACAATATAAGTGATCCCGTTAGTAAAATAAAATATCATTCATTTTTTTTATTGTTTAGTTGTTGAGAAGTAAAATAGTTAATCTTTCTAGTTGGCCAGATCCGATAATAGAAATGTGAAGTGAAGTAAAGATTTAATAAGCTAAAACCGAACCCGTAGATGATATTTTTTTAAATATACGTAATCAGTAGGATTCTAAAGGTATAAAAATTCCGCAGCTAATTGCGTTTGTAGATATAAAATATCATACATAGAACTGCACTGAAAAAGTATAAAAGTTTGAATGATAATTTTGTTAAAATACAAGAATCGAACTCGTGAACAAGCAATTACGTTCACCACTGCACTTGGTATAGTGAAGCCATTCATTGTGTTTACAAAGCATATTCCATATTCGGATCAGCATACGTATTTTACAGCGAGTTGCATTGCAATCTTGCACATACTATCTACGACTGTCCGACGTAAACAAATAAGGTAGATGTGTGTTATAAGGCATCAATAAAGCAATGAACCGAACGGAATAATATTTAGTAGGACTGTTTTATAAAACCAATCTTAGTCAATAGTAACGCACTGGTTACTAAAACGTGAAATTAGACATCAAAAACTTACAGTTCAAGTGTAATTATGGGGTTGGCTGGATCTCGTTTGGATCCAGCTACCCCACAATTATACTACTCATAGGCTCCATTATTAAGCATACCAATGAACACACATACACGAGACATAGTCTCCACTATTAAGCATACATGAGAACACCAAAATATTAAGCATAAGCTTCGTTATGAAGCATACCTGTGAACACAGAAATATTAGGCAAAGCTCTGTTATGAAGCATAAATGTGAACACAAAAATAATGAACATAAGCTCCGTTATGAAACATATATGGGAACACAAAAATATTAAGCATAAGCTTCGATATAAAGCATCTCTGTGAACACAGAAATATTAGACAAAGGCTTCATTTTTAAACGCACCTGCGAATATATAAATGTTAGGCATAGGTAAGTAAAAAATTAAGCCAAGCCAATTTTGAGCTCGGCCACTTCCTGATGTATTCGTTCGCTTCTCTGCGCAGCTGCTAGGCAGGTAGCTAGTTGATGAGAGCAGCTAGTTGTTGCAGGCAGCTTTCAGCACGCCACCTGTAACAATACCCGACCGTCAGTCGGGTATTGTTACAGGTGGGGTATACGCTCACAAGCGTCTGGCAACCTGACTCACGTCAGCGCCTGGCGACCTGATTGACATCAGCGCCGGGTGACCTGATTGACATCATCGCCCGGTGACCTGACACGCATCAGCGCCACAAGAGTGAAAGACTCACTCAACAACGCACAAGTTTTAATAAACTGGTGCCTTGACTTACGTCAACGCCTGGACAGAGGCCCCAAGTTTGCATGTCCACCAACACATGACAGATGCCCCAAGTTTGCATGTCATCACATGCTGGACAGAGGCTTCATGTTCGCATGTCCACCACACACACGAAGAAAGCGGCACACATCTCAGGCACCACTCTTAACGCTAGGGCACTATACACCGTACCGTGGCTCACGCAGTTCTCCCACAGGCACCGCTGAGCAGCTCGCGGGGCTCGCCTGGCAGAGTCCTTGTTACCCGGACAGGTCCACGGCTCCGCGCGTCCCGGCGTTCAACTTCCCTGTGAACTGGGAATATTTATGACGAACACAAAAACGTCAATGTGAAACAAGTTACAAAAAGCAACATCACATATAAGCCAACATACAATTGCAGTGTTAATTACGACCTATGTACAAGTTCAGTAATTACACCGGCGTAGTCTTCTGTAACGTCATGTTTATGACAAACTGCAGTCTCCACAACTGCTCATACATACCGTGATTTGCTCCTATAGTTTGCTTCTATGCGGGTCTTATTAAGGACCGAACACCTTTCTCTGGCCATTAGAATTATTTCGTGTGTGATTAAGTGGAGATCACATCCGTGGTCAGGAATTAACTTGGTGAACGCAGTATACTCAAACAAGAGGCAAAACTCAATAGACGTATCAATTATCTGTGAGCCGAACTTATGACACTTTGTTTTAGGCAAGGGAACCAAAACATCCAAATTCAACGTATCTTAAGGTTGTAAGGTCATCACTATTTGATAACTATGTTAATATAAATATTATCGTATATTGATTTATAATAATTATTTCAAATGACGAGTATCGAGTAACTGTTACATTTTGACACTAGCATCATTGACTGCTATTTTTGATTCCTTGGTCTGTCCGTTTTTGACGTTTCAATATTTTACTCGATACTCGTCACTTGTCGAGCTGTTCAACGGAATGGATTGACTGTCAAATCGGTGTCGTTTATTGACACACGTGTATTACTTGTTTGTTGGATTTATCTATTAATCGCAGTGATTTTTATCTTTAATTGAGTATATGTGTAGTGTATGTTGGTAAAGGTTTAGCCGTAAGTATTAAAACTAAATACCTGTTCCAAATTTATTTATTTACTTTATATAATAACCTATAAACACCCTTGAGAGTCATACAGCGAGAATTATGAACATCCCGCCTAAACCCCCGGACCCACCAGATGATAGACTGTCCCCATTGGTATTCTCCAATGAGAACGGCCTACATTTTGGTACTGTAATCGAGACATCCAATACTGTTTCCACTGGTAGGAAGCAGAAACGCCATGTCGAAAACCTGGATAAAAACATAAACTCAGAGAAGCGCACACGGAATAACAATGATGTTGAAACATCTGTCTCTCAACAATCCATTTACATGCACCCCAGCTGCTCCGAGTCATACACTTATAGTGAACAAGATTCCGGACCTTTTATTGTTCATGTTTCTAGGACAGAACCTGATCCAGCCGCAGGTACCACTATTAAGTCACTAAAATTCGGCCAATTTTTACACCACAATAAAGTGAAAGGCATTGCTCGAGAAGGTATCCAAAATGTAGGACGAAATAGGGTATCCATTCAATTTAATTCTGCTGAGGACGCCAATAATTTCACAAAATCCCAATGCTTGTCTAATAGTAATTACAAGGCGTTTATTCCAACTTATAATGTTACTCGCATGGGCCTAATACGGGATATCCCAGTTGACTGGTCGATGGATCAACTCGTTGAATCCTTAGAACTCCCCGAAAATTGTGGCATTGTATTGAAGGCCAGAAGATTAAATAGAAAAAATACCACCAATGGCAATACCACCTGGCTGCCCACACAAACAGTTGTGCTTACTTTCGCCGGACAGAGACTACCAGAGAAAGTATATGCATTCCATGCAGCTCTGCGTGTGGAAACATATACTCTGCCGACAATACAATGCAACAATTGTTGTCGCTATGGCCACATTAAAACCCAATGCCGTTCTCAAGCCAGATGCTACCGCTGTGCTCAAAACCATCCTGGAGAGTCTTGCGAAGTATTGGAAGTCGCCGCTACCTGTCTCCATTGTTCTGGCAATCATTTTGCTACTAGCAAAGTTTGCCCGGAGCAATCGAGACAAAGAGGCATTAAGGTCATAATGTCCCAAGAATGTGTGTCATACCTGGAAGCGTCTGCCCGGGTTCCCTCGGTCAGGCGTCCTTGAAGTGGCTAAACATACCTCACCTTCACTATCCCAAATATCCCTACCTGGAACTCCACGCAATGTCCCCTTTATGTCCCAATCTTATAAGAAGACCTTTACCTCCACCCCCCGCCCTAGAATGCCTCCCTCTAGAGGTTATGATCGACAGGCTCACCAGGCCATAGTAGCTACCCCTCCTTCCTCCATGCCTAATGGCTGTTTCCTCCAAGACCCCTCCCCCATCCCTGAGGATAGACTGATGGAGACAACGGTGGCGTTGCTCACTATCATCCTATCCAAATTTAATGATGCATTACCGTCCAACGTCGCCTCTCGACTTACCACTCTTTTTAAAAACATGCCATTGGAAATTAGGCATGGCAGTACACACTCGTTAGGTGAGTCCGATGGCGGAATCTTGCCAGTTCCTTCAATGGAATTGTAAGAGTATCCGTCGGAAAAAAAGTGATTTAATATATTTGTTTAATAAGTTCTCCGTGGCAGTTGCTGCCATCTCTGAGACATGGTTAGTGCCAGATTCCTTATTTAGGTTATCTGGTTACGCCTGCCTCAGGGATGACAGGGACGATGGCTACGGTGGTTGTTGTCTTTTAATAAAAAGAAATTTTTCTTACTCACGAATCACAATCCCTGCTCACAGTCCATCATTCAATGTGGTGGCTGCGAGAATAATGGACATATCCTTTCTGTCAATTTATATCCCCCATCCATCCCCGTCTATTATCCCCGACCTCCTCAATATCTTCTCCTCTGTCACCTCTCCTATCTTTATTCTTGGGGATTTTAACGTTCACCACACAGCATGGGGTTCTCACTCTTGTGACCTATTTTCAACACAACTGTTGGATCTGTTTGAAGACATCAACCTTTGTGTCCTAAATGACGGCTCTCCGACACGTCGAGTATCACCATCGCAGGACCCTCGCTCTGTGGTGGACCTAACAATTTGTTCTACACCGCTTTCTTCCCTTTGCTCTTGGAAAGTCTTGACTCAATCTCATGGCAGTGACCACTTCCCTATTATTATATCAAAACCCTCCTCCGTCATCCCAGCTGTCGCCCCTCCCCCCCTTCTTAAATATAAAATTAAATTCGCAGACTGGCCTAAGTTCCGCTCCGAATTGGAGGCACAACTAGAAAGACACATGCACCACCCACCTACTGACATTGAGGATAAGTTGGCCATACTCATGGAAGCATTATTGACTGCTGCAGATGCAAGTATTCCTACGAAGAAGCCTAACCGCAAGAAATTAACACCTCCACCTTGGTGGGATGCAGAGTGTACGGAGGCGGTAGCTCGACGAAAGAATGCGGAAGTAGATTATAATTTATCCATGAGTATGGAAAACTATATCCGATATAAACAGGTTGCTGCACGTACCAGAAGAATACTTACAAAGAAAAAGAAGAAAGGTTGGGTGAATTTCCGTCGTCTGGAAAAATATCAGAAGGTTTCGCGGTTCCCTAGTTGGGGCCTCCCCATCCTCAAACGACCCGTCTACTTGGCTGAACGATTTCGCAGACAGATTGTCTCCTCCTTTTGTCCCCCTGGAAAACTGCCTCCCTTCCCATTACCCCACATTTCAGAGTAGTGATAGGTTCGATCAACCCTTTTCCTTAGCGGAACTAAACTGTGCTTTGCGAGGCCTTAGGGATTCATCCCCTGGAGAGGACGGGATTCCCTATTCCTTCCTCTCCCACTTGGGTTCAACCGGGGAAAAATACTATTTAGACCTATTGAATTCCATCTTCATGACCGGTAATATCCCATCCTCATGGAAGTCTCAAATAGTCATTCCCCTGTTGAAACCAGGTAAAGACCCCACCAACTCTTCCTCATATCGCCCCATTGCCTTATCCTCCACGCTTTCCAAAGTCCTTGAACATTTGATCAAAAATCGGCTTGAATGGATTGTAGAAAACAGGAATGTTCTAGCAGACAGTCAATTTGGTTTCCGAAAATCTAAAGGTACCACAGACAGCTTAGCCATACTGACAACGGATATCAGAATTGCCTTCTCAAAAGAAGAATATTTGGTGGGTGTGTTTTTGGACATCGCATCTGCTTATGACAATGTACAACTTCCGGTGCTCAGACAGAAGATGCTTCGCATGAGTCTCCCAGAGAGGTTAGTTCATTGCGCAATAAATTTGCTAATGGGCAGATCAATAAGAATACGGTCTTATGACAACACACTCCCTCCCAGAAACATTTGGCAAGGCCTACCCCAAGGTTCAGTACTTAGCCCTATTCTATATAGTATCTACACATACGATCTTGAGCAATGCGTCTCGTCCTTTACTAATATCCTTCAATATGCAGATGATATCTGCCTTTATGTTGCAGACAAATCATTAGACAATATTAGTATCCGCTTAAACTCTGCACTTTCCTACCTTAATGATTGGCTTGTGGAACATAACCTATCCTTATCCGTCCTTAAAAGTAACATCGTGGTATTTACAAGAAAGAGGTCTATCCCGTTAATTAATATTCACTGCAATGGGCAAACTATTCCAGTCGATGACCATGTTAAATTCCTCGGTGTCACTCTTGACTCCAGAATGTCCGGTGTTCCCCACTTCAATCACGTGGCTCAAAAATGTGAAAAAGGTATAAATATTCTTAGATCCCTTTCAGGTGTCTGGTGGGGCTCTCACCCTTACAGTCAAAAGCTTCTTTATAATGCGGTTGTCCGTAGCCACCTGGACTATGCATCCTATCTTCTCGAACCCTGCAACAAAGGAGCATTAAACAGGTTAGAGAAGTTACAAATGAAGGGCTTAAGAATCGTGCTAGGGGCAATGAAATCCTCCCCGAAAATTGCTTTGCAGGTGGAGGCTTTAGACCCACCACTAGATCTTCGTCGTCAATTCCTCTCGGATAGATTTATATTTAGAACAAATCAATTTAGTGGCCATCCCCTCATTAACCGTCTTCAAATCTTATCCGAGCTGATTTCTCAACCGTCTTCCAAATATTGGGCCCATAAAAATCCTCCGTTAATAATTACCAGTTTCAAAAAACTTCCTGACTTGTCATACCCGATGAAACAATTCCCTTCCAATCCCCTCTTTCGAATTCCATATGACTCCCTAATATTTGAACCCCAAATTATCCTTGATTTTGGAATTTCAAAAAACGACCCCATGGCTGACTGCAATTTCAACTTAATCTTGAACAGAGACTGGCAACAATGGTTGCCAATTTACACCGATGCCTCCAAATGCCCAACAGATGAAATTGTAGGAAGCGCAGTCTGGATCCCAAAATTCCACGTCGTTCTAAATTTTAAATCACCTAAAGAGACTTCTGTATTCACAGGAGAATCGATTGCAGTTCTAGAAGCGGTATCCTATGTCCTTTCCCACAAATTGAATAAATCCATCATATTTTCCGACTCCAAAAGCTGTCTATAAGCAATCATGGGCAATATGTTTAGGAAAAAAGGTATCTCACCTGTCATTTTCGACATCAAAAATTGTTTGTTTCAATGTCATATAGAAAACATAGAAGTGGCTTTAGTTTGGATTTCAAGCCATAGTGGTATCCGCGGCAACGAACAGGTCGACGTTTGGGTTAGAGAAGCCATACAGCTTGGCACCGCTCGCCAACAAAATTTTGCCCATGATATTCTGCCTCGCGCAACAATGGCATTAAAAGATGATTGGCAAACGAGGTATAGCGAACTGTCCAGTTCCAAGGGTCGTCACTACGCAGGTGTTCAACCACTGATCCCCCGGAGGCCATGGTTTTTTAAGCGGAAAACTGTGGACAAATTAGTCATCTCCACTATTTGTCGCCTGCGTATTGGCCACGCTTGCACTCCGGTCTTCCTGAACAAAATTCACTGCAGAGACACTTCGCTATGCGAATGCGGTTTAGAAGAGGGTACGACAGATCAAATTTTCTTTAGCTGTCAGAAATACCCTATCTCACTGTATGACATCCTTCCTCCAAAAATTCCCCGCCCTATTAACTTTTCTTCCCTATTGTCTCTTTCTTCTTCCTCTGTTATAGAATATTTATGTAAATATATTTACAAATATAATATAAGACTCTAATTTTACATGAGAATCTCCCTTAAATATTGTGACGTCTTTGTGTATGTTTTGTTCTGTCTTGGTTTTAGATGGTGCTTGGTGATAAACTCAATTAAAATAAACATCAAAAGGATTTAACTCGCCACACCGGTCAATAACCATTAAATTAACGTGTCTCTTTGATCACTCGACATTGGCAGAGTTATTATGTGTTCGCCTTAGGCAACACAGTAGCAGCCATATAGGAAAAAAAAAAAAAAAACATTGCAATAATACTTACATTAATATAATTACGAGTGATCGAATGCTTAGTGAATGTGTATAATTATGACTTCTATAGTTGGGAAGTTTGGATGTACAGTACAAGTGTATGCTTGAGTTATTTCAGTTCAATAACAGAAGAATGTGTCAAGTTTATTATTAACAACCCATAGAATAATAACTATAATTCTATGTAACAACCAAAGTTGTACATACGTAAATAGTAAATAATTAACATTTGCTTTAAAGAATACGAACACCGACGTGTGCTATTCTAAGACTTATAATGTTTACATACTTGCTAACTTGTAGCCATTGATGCTTGTAGCATATCAACACAGGTACATAACTGTGAATATAACCAATCAAAACAACAAGGCAACTTGCCTGTCTTTATATTGTTTCCTGAATTAAAGGAAAACAGATTGTTGAACTCCAAACAAGAAATAATCTTAAACAGATTATTTAATTAATTAAACATAACATACAACTATGCTTACAATATTTCATAGGTAACTCAGTGATACTTTACCATCAATACTATTTCTCACACAAAAGGTGTATTAAAAACGACAAAATATTAATATTTTAAAGTAAGCATTATAAAACAATGTTGGAAGTTCAACAATAAATTAATATTATGTACCTATAAAACTATTTTAATAAAACATGATATAGCACACCGCACACACTAAAATAGGGTTATACACATAAGTCAGTACACAAAATACAAAGTTTCACCTGGGATACATAATTAGTTTAATTGGGATTGCGTTTGGTCAATATTTCATGATAAATACTATGAAATATTCCAGTATTTGGGCGCCACTGTAAGGAGTAGTTCTTCTTACAGAAAGAATTGTAATAATACCAGGGTGTCACAGTAAGGCTGGATACCTAGGTCTCAACCAAAAGCCTAAGTTAGCCTACAGAAAATTTAGGAAGCTGTTATTTACTATAGATAAGGGTTTGTTTTACATACTTTCTGCCAGATGGATGTACAGAAAGTACCTATAATAAAGGAAACTAGATATATAAATTTACATGCTATTTATTTTATTTATTAATATCTTTATAATTACATATAC